>BPVZ01000256.1:137766-148567 GCA_020521535.1 Rubroshorea leprosula | reverse complement strand
AATAAATTTTGAAAAGCTTTAAACTTGTGTTTTTTATAAACTTCTTTTTTACTCATTTTTTTCTATTTTTAAAAGCAACTTTTAAATTTTTTATTTAATAAAAATTTAAATTTATCATTCATAATTAGTACAAAAAATAAAAAATTTTACAAACTTCACCAAACATGCTCGCAATTTAATTGGCCCAAAATGCCCAGATCTTGTGCTCCGGTGCTGTGGTCGAGCCCAATTCAGGCCTACACCTGGGTTTCTTAATCTTCCTAATGTTGGGCCTGAGTTAATAAATGCCCAACCTGATCCTTTCTCAGTCAATTCAGGCGCAATACAGGGCACTGACTCGTTGGAGGTGCAGAGCTGCTTCATCCCTTTATCCACAAAGAATATGGTGTTTCTGTACTTCGACGTAGGACCATACTCATCAAGGTTCTAAATTGCATTACACAGAATCCACTCTTCTACCATATGCCATTACTTCAGTCTTAGTTTTATCCATGGAGGTTGCAAGGAATTTGCTCTCTTCCCCCTCATCCTTTCCAACAAGAACACACCTCAAGAATTCTGTCCCTCCTCCTTCTTCGGGTAATGCTATTTCTTCTAGTGCTTTGTTTTTATGATGGTTTCTTAGTCCAAGTTACTTTTGGAACAACACCCATTTAAGTTTGTTGTTGTTAATCTACTGGGTCAATGCAAATGAAAATTGTGTGCACGAAGTGTTTGTTGTTTGGCCTGTTTGAATTAATTTGCCAAATATTTAGAACCATTTTGTTCTTTTTTATGTTTGTTGTAATCTCTATTGATATAGAGGTATAGGAGAGCTTCGACGGGACTCTTTTTTTTTTTTTTTTAAATTATTGACTTTTAAGTTTATCATCAATCTTGACATTTATTTATAGCTGTAGACTAAAATGAGGGATACAATTCTATTTTTGAAGATATATATTTGAAGATGTAGTGGGGTTCTGTTTGTTCTTTGGCTTTTATTTTCTCGGAGATTAAGTTAAAACGATCATCTTGTTAATGACATTATTATGCATTATTTTGCAGTTTTGATGCTTCATGAGCAAGCAGCTTCTACAGTTACTTCTATTCCAATTACTTCTGTTACTAGGCTTTTTCCTACTTCAGTTCTTTTACAAGAGCAACGTGATGAATGTAGGCCCCTTCTGCACAATTTCAAGGATGACAAAGTACCTCAGGTTCGGTTCTTGTATTAGGCATGAATGATGCATGGTGCATCATGCGCCACATAGAAGCTATAGAATGGCATTTTGCTTGTGTGCACGAGTTCTAGTCAATTAATTGATACAGTTGTCTTACAATTTGTATAGTTTTTCTGCTCTGCTTGAGTTGTGTCTTGTGTGGCTACTACCCATTTATGGATCACCTTTAATCCATTACAGGGAGTAATAGACAGGAGGCAGCAGTTAGAGACTGGGGCATCTGCCCCTGATGAAAGTGCCTTTGGGGATCTTGGTCAGTCAGGTCAAATATTTGAACAGCAGTTGCTTTGGTGGTCAGATTTACAGCACTTGTGAGTGAACAAAAATCTCATTCCATTCCATCCACTTTGTTTTCTTTAATGGGATCGTCTTTATGCATTGCTTTAACTTTTTTAATTGTAGGCTTGCGTTAACGGAGGAAAATGAAGATCCATTATCATTTTTTACCATGGAGTCTGTTGTGGCTGGTACCAAGACTTCTATGGACGTTGAACCATTTGATGCAGTGGCCCTTGCTAGGAGGGCCTTGTCAGCATCTAAAGAAGCAGTCTCATTAGCCAACAATGTCAAATTATGTGGACTTGAACCTGACGATTCACTTCCTACCAGGTTAGGTTCTTGTCAAACACCTTGTGTCCTTTAGTATCACAAGTAAATCAGTTTGGAGACTAATATGAATTGATTTTGCAGTTTAGGGTCTAATAGTTTGTCTAAATTATCACTTGAAGAGGAGGAAGCAATCGCAGTTAGATCAACACGGCTTTTAGAGAGGCAATCTAAGAAGAGGAGGGTGCCAAAACTGAATGTTCATGTTCAAGAGACGTCCAGTTCACGAAGGGTTGATGTAAAAAGAAAGTTAAGTGGAGATTTTAATTCCAGTGATCTACTTAGATTGTTCTTGCGGGGTCCTGAAACAAGACAACTTTTGACTGTTAAAGAAGAGTCTGAACTCATTGTTCAAGTACAGGTGTATTTCTCAGTCTCACTTGTAGTTCTAAAATGCATGAAAATAGGGAATGTGTTGTTTCAGAAAGGTTTTACTCTTTTGAAACAGGAACTGATGAGGTTAAAGAAAGTGAAGAGTAAGCTTCAATCTCAGTTTGAACGTGAACCAACAGTGGTTGAATGGGCTGAAGCTGTAGGACTGAGTTCTCAGGTCTTGCAGTCTGAACTTCTTTCTGGCAATAGAAGCTGGGAAAAACTAATTAATGCAAATTTACGTTTGGTGGTTCACATTGCTAAAAAATACCAGGGCCATGGTTTAGGCCTTCAGGATCTGCTGCAGGTTGGTTATTTTTTCTCTCATCTCAGTTCACTCATGCGATATTAAATTTTATCACATGTAAATCTTGGTGTTTAGCTGGTTATTTGGTGTCACTATCAATAAAGCAGTGAAGAACAATGGGTTATGGGTTGAACTAAGGTTGGGGGGAGGGGGGGTTGAGTTGATACTGGCACTGAAGTTGTTGAAGGATGTGTAAAATCTTACACTCAGTGTAGGCTCATAGTTTGTATATATTTGGTGTATTCCAACAATGTGATTGTTATTCTTTTAGAGAGAGAATATATGATGTTTATCCATCATACACCACCTTTAGAGTAGAATGTGATTAGGTGAGGTTTAATTTTCAGAATTGTGAAGGCAAGGTGTAAATAAATCCAGTAAGAAGCCAACCATAATGTTTTCTTTTCCCTGTTCTCATCCTTTGTAGGAGGGAAGTGTGGGTCTAATGAAGAGTCTTGAGAAGTTCAAACCGCAAGCTGGTTGCAGATTTGCTACCTATGCTTACTGGTGGATTAAGCAAAGCATTCGAAAGGCCATATTTCAACATTCCAGGACAATTCGTTTGCCGGTAAATTATGGTCTTCTTCTCTCTCTATTTTCTGTTTTAAGCAAGAAAACTGCCCGAAAATTTATACTCTTGGTGTCTTATGCTTAAAAACACTTTCCCCACATGTTAAATTATTGGCATATCAGCAATGCAGGGTTTACCCATGCCATTAAGAAAGGAGAAGTCTCAGTTTCAAAATTCCCCTTCCTCGGCATGCCAAACATAGCAAAGAAAAGTAGTTATACTTCTGTCAATTGTCTATATTTGTTGACAATTCTGTACTTCATAGTTCATACTAATATTGTGTAGGGACAATATCCCTTTGAGTTGTTGGAGTTATGTTTATTGAAGGCAAGCACATATTATTATCTCTGACAGATCCCATTTAATGTTCTCAGGAGAATGTATTTGGCCTCCTGAGCAAATTAACTGATGCAAGAAGATCCTGCATTCAAGAAGGAAACCATTGTCCATCCAAGGAAGAATTAGCTAGTCGTGTTGGAATAACAGTTGACAAATTAGAGAATTTGCTCATGACAACTAGGTTGCCACTTTCGATGCAACAACCTGTATGGTCAGATCAGAATACCACTTTTCAGGTAATGCATTCCTTTCACCCCTTATTATAAACTTTACAGGATTACATCTTCTCTCTGATTTATGGAATGTATAATTATTACTTCTTTATGCCTGCAGGAGGTAACTGCAGAGACAGGGATTGAGATCCCAGATGTTAGTGTGGCAAAACAATTGATGAGGCAGCATGTTCGAAATCTTTTAAGCGTGCTTAGTCCAAAAGAGAGAAGGATAATTAAGCTGAGATATGGCATAGAAGGAAGAAAACGAAATTCCCTGACCGAAATTGGGAACATGCTTGGGTTATCAAATGAGAGGGTGCGGCAGCTGGAGAACCGCGCATTATACAAACTCAGGCAGTGCCTCGGCAAGCATGGACTCAGTGCTTATGCAGATTTGCTTGTTTAGATTTAGGAACACAGGTATTGCAGTCCATTCCATCACATATCTTTCAAGTTTCTGTATGTATTAACTCAACATTCTTGTACGATGTACATGCCAATTAGCTGAGATCATTAATATAAGCCGATGATGTGGATTATGTTTGTATATATTCCTTGTAACTCTTATAAACTATAGCCAATAAAAAATAATAATGGTAATAGAGAATTAAATAAGAAAAACGTACTTTATCAATTGAATTACAAATTTATGTACAAAACTTAAACAAATTTAGTATGCTATTTATTGAATTTTCGGCTTGAAATGAAAAATATATACCTGAAATCAAAATTTGAAAATTTTCTCAATTTTTAAATCAATAAATAAGTTGGTGACCAAGTTGAAAATTGTAAAAGTTGGGCGACTAAAGTAAAAACAGGTTCATAGTTAACACACCCGCCCACCACCCCCACCACATCGGCACCACCACATCGGCACCACCACAACGGTCAGTGCGGAGGCGCTTCTACAAGTGGTGTGGTGGTGGGTATAGAGCGTGTGACGGTGTCAACCATGGCGACGCGGCGGCTCTTACTAGCATTCAAGAGATTCCTGCAGACAAGCCCTTCATCAATGTCGTCAAACCAAGAGCTCGCAGCAATGATCGTGAAAACACTGAAACTATCGGGCATTAAACCATTCGAAAATACGCCATCTTTGCTCTCCAATCTGAATTCTCGCGTAACCCACCTCGTCTTTTCAAACCCAAAACTCCCTCCTAAGTCTTGCATCCTTTTCTTCAAATTTCTCCAAGGAAACCAATCTCTAACTTCATCCAAACCTGGCCTCCATGCCCATTTGATCCTCGTTTTTAGATTATACAGAGCTCGAAGGTTTGCGGAAATGAGAAATGTGTTGAATTCTGTTGCCATGGATGATAGTCTCCGATGGTCTGTTGCGGATATGGTTTCCATGATTTGGGATAACTGGAATGAGCAGAAATTCGTTGAGAAGTTTTGTGATATTCTATTCAGGGTTTATGTGGATAACAAGATGTTTGATGATTCTGGTGGAGTTTTTGAGTATATGGTGAAGAGTGGGTTGAAGATTGATGAATGGTCGTGTCTTTCGTACCTGACTGCATTGAAGAAATGTGATAAAACAGAAGAGTGTTTGGGGTTTTTTAGAAGAATGGTTGAGAGTGGTATGGAGATTACAGTTTATTCAATGACTACTGCCATTGATGCATTGTGTAGGAAAGGAAGAGTTGAAGAGGCCATAGAGTTGATGAAGGAAATGGGTGGGCAAGGGATTAAACCAAATGTTGCTACCTATGCTACGATTCTACATGCATATGTCAAAAGAAAGGATTCTAAGCGTATTGATGAGGTCTTGAACTTGATGGAGAAGGACAAAGTGTGCCATGATGCAGTCACATATACACTTTTGATGAGTCACTATGCAGACTTTGGTCAAGTCAAAGATGCAGACAAACTGTTTGATGAAATGCGTGAAAGAGGGGTGAAGGTTGATATTCAAGTGTATACTACTATTATTAGCTGTCACTGTAAAGCAGGGAATTTGAAGAGAGCGTTTTCTTTGTTTGATGATCTGACTGAGAAAGGCTTTGTCCCTAATGCTTATGTTTATGGGGCTTTAATTGATGGCCTCTGCAAGGCTGGACAAGTGGAGGCAGCTGAGAAGTTGGTCATTGATATGCAAAGTCGTGGGATTGATTTAAATCCAGTGGTGTTCAATACACTTCTTGATGGGTACTGCAAAAGGGGGATGATAGATGAATCTTTGAAGCTGCAGGCTGTAATGCAGAAGAAAGGATTTGAGCCTGATGAGTTTGCTTATAACATAATTGCCAGTGGGATGTGTAAATTGAAACAGCATGATGAAGCAAAGAGGTTGTTGTTTGAGATGGTGGAGAAAGGCGTGGTTCTTAATTCAGTGAACATCACTACTTTGATTAGCATTTACAGCAGAGAAGGAAACTTTAACGAGGCAAACAGACTATTTAGGGAGATGAAAAGAAAGGGACAGAAGCCCAATGCTATAACATACAATACTCTAATTGGTGGATATACTAGGAAGGGGAAAATGAAGGAAGCTTATCAGCTAAAAGATGAGATGGAAAATGTGGGGATTATGCCAGATGAATATACATATACATCTCTTTTGCATGGTGAGTGCATTTGCAGAAAGATAGATGCAGCAATGAAACTGTTTAATGAAATGCCTCAAAGGGGTTTGGTTCCGAGTCTAGCCACCTACACAGCAATAATTTCTGGTTTGTCTAAGGAAGGGAGATCACATGAAGCTCATAGATTGTACAATCAGATGATCAGTGCAGGGCATATGCCTGATGAAAGAGTATATACTTCACTTGTGAGCAGCCTTCATACCTCTGGATCCCAATAGTTGTAGCTAGAGCCTGCAGATAATGCTCCACCAATACAGCAATAGTTTGGGCTTTGTCAAATGAAGGGAGATTAGATGAAGTGTTTCTCATACATTGTAAAATGAGATGATCATTCCAGATTCCAGTCCATACTCCTGTTGAAGGATTATTACTGAAATTTGATAGTTGTAGCTGGAGCCTGAGTTAATGCTTGTTCTGATTGTTCAGATGGTCCTTGGTCATTTGTCAACCATGTTACTCAATGTTTCAAAAAGTTATTTCACAAGATGAGGAGGAACCAAAAGTAACACAAGTAATTAATTTATGGATGTCTCATGGTTATCATTCCACAAGCCAGGCTATTCCAGGTTCTTATTGAAGGTATGGATGGTTCAATCAAGAAAACTAATGCTATGTAAGTTGGAGCTTTTGTTCAGCATTTTTAGCTTTTCCATCCTATCTAATTTGATCCCCTCTTTGCAGTTGACATCAACTGGTCCTAGGCCTTTGTAACATCAACAAGAGTTATCCTCTAGTCACCATTGAAGTATTGAAGTATTCAATCTTGGAGAGCAGAATACCTCTGATGAATGGGAACTCAACGGGTGTACACTAAAAAACCCTCAACAAGCTTTGATTCCGTCTTGTAATCAGGAGTATGGCAGGTAATGTTGTTTCCTCTGTAAACCATAGTCAAAACCCTCCTTTACCCTGTTTACAATAGTATTTCTTTGCAGTGTCATAATAAGATGATGAGTGGTGAAGGAAATATGGATACTGCTTTGGATTTTCGCAAGATTATCATTAACTCCTCATGACAGTGTGCAATTAGGAGCAAATTAAACCATAAAACAAAGATTTTATTATATTTGTTTAGTGAGGCAAACTTTCTTGTGACCTGCCTCAATCAAACCTTAGTCAACAAAGTAATTTTGAAATTACAAATAATGCTCAACAATTGATGCTTCCTATGATTAATAATAAATTTCTGGTGGACCGACTATTTCTTCCTTAAACATAGCAATATACCTAAGAATAATTAACCAACAAAACAAAAATGCTATATCTTAGATTCTTGGTCTCACTAAGTGGAAGGAAAATTATTATATAATAATAAAGTTGGAAATTCAAAAACATGTTAAGCATGTTTAGAGTTTGTTTTCCTTATCTGGAAATAATGGATTCAACCGAAGTTAGGATTAGGAATTGATGTTTGCGGAGAATGTACATTGTTTCCAATTTGTTTATTATTATGGTGAATATATGCCCTAAGAGCTATACAAGTCACCTTAACTTATGATAATCACCTACTTTAATATGTGCAAGCACTTCCCCCAACCCCAGTGATTGTTAACTAAACAATTATTTGATTTTAGTTAAAACCTCCTTTTCTAAGTATTAATTAAGCTGATACATTAATCCTACATTTTTAAACACATGGTTTAACTCACTAGCTATATATTTTATAAAAAAGTGTTGTACTATCTAGACTTCATCAGTCTAAAGGACACTTACTATTGATGGAGTTGGGTCCCCTAATGTTAAGGGGTTGTTCACCATTCAATGACCCCTAATTTACAATATGATAAAATTTAAATTGCAAAATAGGAAACTTTATATGTTAGGAGTATTAGCTTGTAAAGATTATATGTGCGTGGACCTTATAATCTTTGAAAAGCTGCTGAATTAACAATTTGTTGACTTCATCAATTCCACTAACTTCAACAATTTTGATGTACACATTAGAGATTATATTCATTTTATATTAAAAGAAAAAAAAGAGAAAAAACTGGACTAACATCCACACAAACTTCAATGCAGTGGAAGCTCAACATTTTCACTACACAGTGAAGATTACCCTCCCCACTTGTTTTAAATTTCAAACTTGAGATTAAATTTTCTCCAATATAACGATTCAAGTTTTTAACAGTTGAAAACTGGAGATACTACTCGAAAGCTTTCTTCCTTTTTTTCTCTTTTCTTTTTTTTTTTTAGTGAAGATCAGTAGATCACTGTTTTGGACATGGGGGAGAAAACAGGCCAATTTGAGTCATTATTAGGTTATCATGTTTCATCTGTCCCAATCACAATTAGGCCAACTCTTATTGTGCTGTTTACTCATGGCCGATCCCTAAGCAAGAGAGGCAGAGATAAAAGAGTGAGGACAAATTAATTAGTAGCTTAGCTTTTGGACATTATTTTCGAGGGCAAACCTTGGGTATATGCTTCTTGATCTAGCCTCTATCTCTATTTTCTATATATACATCAAAATAAACGAATTACAACGTCTCATGGAACGTAAATTAAGATTACCCTAGAACAAGTTTGATGCTATCTACTTATATCGTTTCTTTCCTAATCACAAAGTTACTAGGGTAAGTAAAGATGTGTGCTTAATTTTTTTAAATTTTTATATTTATTTATTTTACTGTCAAACCAACTTTAGGGCTAAACTACTACCATAAAAGAGACAAAATCACAACCTAGGGATTGGATCCACTTATTTCCAACCCTAGTAGGCAAGTGTTGTCTTGTAAATCAAATTCAAGATTCAAGTCTTAAGATCAATACTTAAAAAAATTAATTTTCTTAAATGTATTATGCCGATGTGGGGTGTGCCCTTAAGATTGCATAGAGAGGAAATTAATCTCAAGTTATGCAAAAACTAACCAAGGGACACCTTGATCATAAATACAAAAAAAAAAAAATACATTTAACTTTGGAATTTTTCAAGTTAAGAGTGTATTTATTGTACATTTTTCATTATAATTTGCATAAAAAAAAGTTGATTTAAGTTTTATCAACTATCTAATTAAATTATTCTACATAGCATTAGTGTTGAAAATAAAGTTTACTTTCATAATTTTCTATACAAATTAAAAGTAAAAATGTGCAATAAACACACCCTTAGCCCCTTGATTTTTCTTTTTTAACTTGGTATTAATCATCACTTGTTCAATTAGCTAGCTATGATCAACTTAGAATTAGGTTGTGTTTGAGATTATTGTGAAGTGTAGGACTTTTTAAATATTTTGTTATGAGAAAAATCATGTTATTGTTTGATGATTGTTTTAAAAAGTATTGTACATTAATATGATCACTAAATTATACAAAATATTAATTAAAATTATATTAATCACAATAAATTCATAGTTTTAGGAGGTGTTATGTGAGAAAGTGTTATAAGAAAGTAATCCCAAACACAGCCTTAATTTCAAGGTAAAATGTGGTTGGTAGAAAAAATATGCAAATAAGAATACAAACTTTGTTATTTTTTTCAATTTTAGAATATAAACTTTTTGGATTTCTAAATCAAGCGATAAACTTATATTTTTTAAAAAATAATGATAAGAACTTTATGTTTTTTTTATTTAAGAATTTATTAGATGATGACGATGGTCTGACAAATGGCCATTTTAATCAAAATAGGGTAAATTCATATCCTTAAATTTAAAAAAAAATGACAAAATTTGTATCATTGAATAGAAAAAAAATGAAAGTTTGCTACCTGATTTAGAAACTTAAAAAGCTCATATCCTTAAATAGAAAAAATAATAAAATTCATGTTCTTATCTGAACCTTTTCTCATAGTTAGTAAGGTGAAAATGGTCATTTAATTCACCTCCACTTATAGATTGATCACAAATCTTTACACTAAAAAATGTTATTAATCCGCTTAACCCCCATTTAGCCTTCTAACTTATAGATTTTAATATAATTGGCCCCCTATCTAAAAATTTAAGAGTATTAATCCCTCAAAAATATGATTAGAGGAATTCCTTATTAATTAACAGATTGAAAGTGTATACTGTTAATTAGATGTTATCCCTATCCTAGTCAACGACATATTAGTATCTCCATCTTATGTGACATGCCACCCTAGTGTGACCTTGAATTTTTATGTTAATTTTTCTCTTTTTTCATTTTTTTTTTATTTGGTATGATACTAGAGTAGAACCTATATTACATTAAGGGTTAGACATTATTTTTATCCTAATAAGTGACACATTAATATTTCTATTCTACATGGCATGCCACCCTAGTGTAAATAAAAAATATATGTATAATAAAAATTTATTATAAATTCTAATATAATAGGTTTTCAAATATATGTATAAATATTTAATAAATTTTAAATCAAGATATGAATAATTAATAAGTTAGATTTTAAAATTTTAAATTAATTTTTAATTAAATAAAATAATATTATTTAATATTAATACTCTTTTTTTTTAGTTAAGATTGATACGCAATTTTTGCTAATTATATTATTGTTGGTGCAAAATATATGGTACTGTGTATATTCAAGTCATAATTAATATTAGACTTAGGGTGTGTTTGGAATTGCGTTGAGAGCTTTTTCATATGATCATATAGCACTTTTA
>BPVZ01000256.1:123136-135954 GCA_020521535.1 Rubroshorea leprosula | reverse complement strand
AAAAAATAATATAAAAAAATTATATTTATAGCATCGCCCTTTAATTAAATTTTCATTTTTCAGGTACTTTGGTATGCAATCATAAATTACAGAATTTGGATTTATGTTCTTCTTTACGGGATGTCAATTGGAGTTGAATTAACCACAAATAATATAATTGCAGAATATTTCTATGAAAGGTAATTTTTCAGAAAAAGAATTTGAAAATGCCATTTCTTCCATTTTCACCACTAATGAGATACGTAATTAAGTAAAGAGCTTTCATTAATGGTAAAAGTGAAAATTTTAATCTAAATTAACATTTTTTATTTGTAATAATTCATTTCTCTTTCAAAATTTAAAATATAAAAAAAAATTAACATTAAAAATGTAAGGAGGTTTGATTTTAAAGATATACTAATGTGCACAAACTAGATTTCAAATCCTCTACCCCTAAACTTTTAATATGTTAAAAATATAAATATATATACATATATATATATATATGCACACTAACATATTCCATCGTATCTTTGGGTTTGAGTATGACATTTTATTTTATTTTATTTTTTAATTTTGATTTTTTTAATAAAAAAATGCTTAGGTTTAACCTGAAGCTCCACACGACGGGCACAATGGCTGCCACGTTCGGAATGGCGAACATCTTCGCTCGCCCCCTAGGCGGCTACATGTCGGACGCAGCCGCACGCCACTTCGGGATGCGCGGCCGCCTCTGGAACCTCTACATCCTACAAACCCTCGGCCCTCGGGGGTATATTCTGCATCTGTCTCGGGAAAGCCGACACTCTTCCCCTCTCCATCGGAGCTCAGGCCGCATGCGGCGCCACATTCGGGATCATCCTGTTCATCTCTCGCAGATCGCTTGGCGTCATCTCGGGCCTCATCGGTGCAGGTGGGAACTTGGGGTCCAGGTCGACCCAGATGTTGTTATTTACGAGCTCGAATTACTCGACAGCCACTGGGATTTTCTACATGGGGATCATGATTGTGGCGTGCACGTTGCCGGTGGCGGCGGTGCATTTTCCTCAGTGGGGGAGCATGTTTTTTCCGGCGTCGAAGAAGTGCAGTGAGGAGAAGTATTACGGGTCGGAGTGGAATGAGGAGGAGAACGAGAAAGGACTGCACCACGGAAGCCTTAAATTTGTAGAGAATAGCATATCCGAGAGAGGCCGGCGGGTCGGATCTGCAACAACTCCACCTGCTTCAACTCCGACATTCATGTAGAGAATATTGGGCCTAAATGAATAATCGCGGTTTGGTCCATTAGGGCCTAAGGGATAAGAATTTTATTAGAGACTCAGATCCAAATCTACTCTGGCCCATAGAATATAGGCTGATTCATCTCTTTCTGGACTAAGAAAAGAAGGCTGATCTCAGGTTTCTGCAGGCCCGCTTTCTAGGCCAAGATAGTTTTTTTTTTTTTTTTAATGGTGAATGTAATGATTTTTTTTTCTTTTAAAAAATAGCCAATTACAAAAACCTCTAAATTTTATTCAATTATTTATGTTTTTTAAAAAAAGAATTTCGTGTAGAAAAGCAATTTAATGAAAGAAAATGAAAGCTTTATCATAATTTTGGGGGGGTGGATATTACAGGTTTTTTGAATTATTTGGACTAAAGTGTAGTTTTCATTCAAATTGAGGTGGTTGTTATTTTTTTAATTTATTGAAAGGAACGGTAGGATTTAGGAAAATTGAAGTATAGATGTGTTAGCTAGAGCTACACCTATGCCCCATGTGACAAAAGGTTAGAAGCAAAGTATTGAAGAAATGATGGTAACATTTAAGTGATAAATCATGGAAGATGGCGACCCATCAAGCAAAAAGTTTTCTTACGACCCAAAAAACCCTAATTCAAACTAACTGGCTTAGCACATGGCAGGCCCCCATTTACAGTGTCTTTGACTCTTTGACTTATTATCATGGTTTGGTAGAAAGGACCCAACCCTCATTCTTAGTAAAATAATTGCAACAAAAAGAATCAATTTCATACTAAGTTTACCTAATGGTATTTTATCATATTTCATCAAAATAACGTAACTATTATTAATTTGTTGTTATTGTTATTGTCAACTATCGATAAGAACAAGTGACAAACATCACTTTACTCTGTAAATGATACCAAAAAGTATGGTGGGGTTCGAATCCACCACTCCACTTGTATCCATTACTTTTCAATTTATATACTTATGTTGTTGTCATGAATGATTGGTTAATAACTATTCTCTAACGGGTAATTCAATCAAAGTGCTGCAAACGACAAGCAGCAAGATTATGCTAATCTCTCTAATTAACATCAATCAATTAATCATGATGAGAGGGATGGTTAATTTGACTTACTTTTAATTATTCCTATGATAGGGTTCAAGAAAAGTGTTTACCTAGTTGATCAAAAAGAAAAATGCTTTTGGTTCTATAATAATTCTAGTGATGAATTGGGGAAGAAAGAAAACAACGCCAAAATTAGTACCTACAGTATATCACTACATCTGCGCCATCATCCCTGACACACAGCTGGTGGGTTGCAGGCTCTACAGTCTCTTCTCTCTAACTTTATCTATAAATACCACAAACCCCTGAAAATCTCTACCTTTCCTTTCACATTTACTGCTTTTCTTCTGTTATTACCACTTTTATCAGTTGTAGTAAGACCAACAGCTGAACCATTTTCATGGCGGCCAAGGAAAACGACAGTAGCTACCTGACTAACGAGCACACGTGTGAGCCCTGCAGATCCTTCGGTCAAAAGTGCAGCCATTTGGTGAAGAAGCAGAGGGCCAAATTCTACATCCTCCGCCGCTGCATAGCCATGCTAGTCTGCTGGCGCGACCGGGGCGACCCTTAAATGGCCAGCTGCTTGCCTGTACAGGAGGTACCGTAATTGCAAAAGGAAAAAAATAAGGTGTTTGATGTGTAAGTAACGTAGCAACTTTAGGGATGAGGAGAATAAATTCTAGATCTCTGTTTTAGGCTTTGATTATTTTCCTTGTGATGAATCTAAGGATTCTGCTGATCTGCTCCCCTTTTCCTCTATTTTCTTAGTGTTTTTTTCCCCCTTAAATGAAGCTTTTTGTATTTGTAGAAAATGGTTACTTTTTATCTTCTCTGGATGGGACTGAAAGGAAGCATTTCCAGCACTCTCTTTTCTTATAATGCAGGTAAAGAAAGCAAAAAATTTAATTAGAAGATGGAAATTTTGGGAACTAAAACCTGAAGACCATGTTGGGTCTATAGATCAATGGATCAAGAGTTTATTGTTGATTTGGTTTTTGGAATCTGATTTTGATACATTATCCGAATGTTTCTTCTTTTTTCTGTTCTTTTTCCTCTATTTTTCTTCTTGTTCTAAGTAGTTTGTGCTATACATGGAAATTGGAGATTCTTCTTTTTCTTCTCTAGTAGTACTTCTTCTCAGCAACATCACTTATTCTAGAAGTCTCATGGAGAAACAAGGTTTCATGTTCAGGTTTTGTCAAATTTAGACTGTAATTTATAATCAAAAGTATGAGAAACATGTTAATCATCAGCATGCTTCTTCCAAACTTCTAAGATATTGGTTCGCCAGTTCAGATCAAACTGGTGAACAAGGCCTTATAGTTAGGGAACACTCATCAGACAACAAATATACAATTATTTACTCCTGGACCAGTCCTGGGTTTTGTTTATATATATATATATATATATATATATATATATCAAAATAAGACCAAGTTTTGGCTGAATAATGTTCCTTTCAGATGCAACTGAAATGCCATTGCCATTGGTTCTGATCATTTGGAATGGTTGGCCATACAAAGCACATAAATTTTTGCATCTTGCAAAAAATATTACTTCATTAATCTTGTCTCACTCTATATGTATCACTTATCAACATCTGTTTTTCTAAAGCCCAAATTACAAAAATAGAAGGAAGAAAAAACAATGTCGACAAAAATGAACTCGAATAAATTTAAAAAAAAACATCATATATTATACACGTGCATGGCATGTCATCTCACTCATATTTCATATAATTCTATCAATATGTTCCAACAAAAGAAACATATATACATTACAAGAATTGCAATACTTGCAATTTACTAATAACTTCCTAATTAACAGTAATTAAGGGCATGTTTGATGAAAATTAAGGAAATTACGTGGAAGAGAGGTAAGGGAGATGATGTGGGTGGGTCAATGGAGAGATGTTACCGACAGCGGGAATCCTTAGAGACGGTGGACGGTACAAATCTCTGTTCTGAGTGCCCCCTCGTGCGGCCCTCTCCCACCTTTTTTTCTCCCTTTCTGTGCTCCTGACATGTCCTTTCCTCTCTTTTCAAATTTCATGATCATCATCATATATGCATGCATTTTCCAGTTTCATCTCTCTTGCTAGGATTCACACATGCACATTAGAAAACATTAGCCAACACACGTGGATCTCTGACAACATCATTCATATATATATATATATATATACCACCTGATTAATTATGGTTGTTACTGCAGGCGTTTACTCTACTGCCAACACACAACCAATTTTTGTACGAAAGATAGGTGCGCAGTTTGTATTGTGAAATGGTGGCCATCAAATAAAAACGATATTTTTATTTAATATTTTTGATTTTACCATTTAACATAATTTAAATTGTAGAACTACAAGCTCTTTTCTATCCACATGTGGAGATACACTTATTGGTATGTAATGAGAATGACGTAAAGTCTTCTAAGGGGAGCACCGTCTATGTTTATTTTTTGAAAGTAGGCAATGGTGCCTATGACTTTAATATTATGTAGTGTTGAAATAGACTCGTCTACCATTCTTAAATTTTCATCTCTTTTTAGGTTCTCTTCTTCAACCACTTGTTAGTTGTCCCATAATTTAGATTCTTATTCAATTAGAAAAGTCATTTGATATTTTGATCAAACCCATCTCCATTTTACTTACATTTTCAATAATGATGCTGCGATTCATAATCTTATGTGTCCTGTTAACAATTTGGGTATGGTTGTTGTTGGTTATCTAGAATGTTAGACAAAAAAATAAGTTGTTGTCCAATATTAAGATGATGATAATATGTTTGTGGAGACTTATAAACTTAATAAGTTAGTGTTTGCATTCAAGATGATGTTTCAAGAGATATATCAGCTTTTATTTGAGCTCTTGTCTACCCAATCTCCTAATAGTAGCAATTTATTAATTAGGGATGTAAAACTTTCAAGAAGTCTCGAATTAAAATTTGATTATGGCTAAAATTACATCATGCAGATATCAAATACTATTGAGTCTAGCCAAGATTTATAAAATGTAAATATTTTTAAGATCCTATAGATTTCAATGGGAAGATAGTCATTCATTTCAATCTAAAATTAGTCCAAAATGAATGCTTCCCTGAATGTAAATAATCAACTTGTTCAAAAAAAAAAAAAAAACTACAGAAGTGAAGGACATGTGCGTGTGTTGTGTGTGTGTGTGAGGTGCACACACTCCCTATTTTAGTGCCAATGTAATGGTATTAAGAAGGGGGACACAGGATGGTTTACTACAAAGTTATAACGGGTGGGTAAAGGAATGAGTAATGTGGTGGGGTATTGAAGTATTGCCCCTAGACATGAAGAGCACCAACATTACATGATATGATGTGCTTCTCAGCCTTATATTTGTTATAATATTTTTTGTGTATTCATGATATGATTTGATGTGTAATGGGTACCCTTATGCCATCCTCAATGCATTTCAAATGCCAACTAATCATGTCCTCCTTTCGTCTCAAAAATAGCGACATTATATTTGGTCTGCTTTTTTCAGACACAATAAAAGATCAAACCATTTATTTTAAAGATTAAGATATTTTAATCTCAAATTTTTTAAAATCTTAGTTAATTATTTTAATATTGTTTCAAAGTCTCTATATCACATATCTTGTTTTAGATTTTTTTTTTTAATTAAAATTTAATGTTGTCTCCTAAATAGATAAAAACTATAAGAACTACATATATGAAGTAGTGAAAATAAAGCATATGGGCAGCCAAACAAGCAATTGGCCAAAGCATCCAAACCAACTCAAGATATTTGTTATCTAGGAAACTAATAATTTGAGTTTTGGGTCACACATTGTTAGGAATTGACAATTGACATGAAGTTTTTTTTTTTTTTCCTCGAAATTCAAGCGAATTCAAATTGACATGAAGTTATGTAATGGAAACAATTGAAAAATTAAGGAGAGGAAGAAGTGTGGAAGGACAATAATGGTAGTACATTATACTAATCTCCATTTTTTTTTTTTTTTCATGTGGGCTTGTCTCCCATAAAGTGGCTTAGTCTAATCAATACCTCCCCCCAACCAAAAGTGCTTGCTTTTAATAATTCATATCGAAATTTCAATACCTTACTGTGAGCAACATGACTCCCTTTCTCCTGCATTGAAAGGTCATGAATAAGGAAAATGAGAAATAGAAATTATTATCATTTAATAGAGGATAAGTTTCATCGGGAGTTTTGATTGAGCCTGTTTAATTTAACTATAAATTTTTTAAAAAAATATTATTTGATTGAAGTATTTTTCTTGAAGTATTGCAAGGACAGTTTCTGGGTACAGAAATGTCAACACTTTATATTGCAAACTAGTGTTAATTTTCAAACTCTTTCATCAGATTTCACGTGCGGCGTGAAGAGGTGGAGCCAGCCACAGCCTGAGTTTTGTGAAAATTTGTCAAGTTGCAGTTAAATTCCCGAAGCAGATGAGCAGTAAATTTGAGGCCACCCAATCCACCTATGTGTCTCTTTATTTTCTCTTTTCTGTCAGTACGAAACCATAAATGCATTATTTTTGGATTAAGCCAACAATTTTAAGCCTTTTCCACCCAGATTTCAAATGCATTCTGAATTATTGGGGCCTAGCCTAGTCACACAAGATAATTGCAATTCGAACTTCATTTCCACCCAGATAGTAAAAAGCTCGATTGAAGAGAATTCCTACTGCATGTAGTTTTTGGTAAGCCATGTAAAAACCGCAGTCCGGGAAAGAAAGAGATTTAAGAGGCGTATACTTCTAGGGAAGGCCTTAAACCAAACAGGCTCCAAGGAAGGAAACATAGGAAAAATTTAAGGGAGGAAAGCACAAGGAGAAGCAACAACCCAGAATTCACCTTGTCCAATTATAAATAGCCTTGAAATTTGGAAAGTGTAAATGCTGTTCTATCAACTCCATTGGATAGCCAGGAGGACTTTACCGTCTAAAGCCCAGGACCTTCTGAGCTCAGATGGATGCACCACCAGAAACCCTTTTCAATAGTCAATTAAATACAGAATACATACGAATGTAGCTATTAAACAAATAAACTGAAGCTACTTTAACTGTAGAGGTCGTCTTCGTCCGCACCACCAGCAGAAGCTGCAAAAGGATCTGATCCGGCAGCCCTTGAACCAGTTTCAGCAAACCTAAACTCGGTGCCAAATCCACGTGACTGCTGCAATGTCTGGGCAAATGCTTGGTATTTGCGGATGTCAGCATCACTAACACTCCTCCTAGCATACTTCATTGACTCCTCGAAATGTGCAGGCTTGATTTCAGCCACTTCATCCTCAACATCTTCCTCCATGGCTTCAGGGTTCTCCCTTCTCCTCCTTTCCCTCTCGATATCCTACAAAGCATACCAAATTCATCATTACATAATGAGAAGGAAATTAACCAATACAGATGGAAGAAATAGGCGGCACCATACCTTCTCAATGTTCTCTCTTATGGCATATTTACATGCACGCTGGCATATTTCAGTAATATCAGCACCACTGAAGCCTTGAGTATACTTGGCAAGGGCTCTGAGATCAATTTCTTTAGAAAGAGGAGATTTCCTCAAGCATGCCTTGAAAATCTGATGGCGAGATTCCTCATCAGGGAGGGGAATATAGATCAACTGATCAAGACGACCTGGACGTAAAAGTGCAGGATCAATGATATCTGGTCTGTTGGTGGCTCCAATAATGAAAACAGTTTTCTTGGCATTCATGCCATCCATCTCTGTCAGAAGTTGGTTTAGAACTCTATCTGCAGCACCCCCAGCATCACCTACACTGCTTCCTCTCTGCAATATGTTGCAAACAGTTATAATAATGCATACAACAACTCAAACAAAGCTACAACATGGTCAAGCTACACATCAAGCATGACAAACAATACGCAGACCATAAACAAAGAAAAAACCTTTCATTCACAGGAAGCATAAAAACAGACCTGGGTAGCAATGGAGTCAAGCTCATCAAAGAATAGGACACAAGGTGCAGATTGGCGAGCCTTGTCAAAAATTTCTCGAACATTGGCCTCACTCTCTCCAAACCACATTGTAAGCAATTCTGGGCCCTTGACACTGATGAAGTTTGCCTGACATTCATTGGCAATAGCTTTGGCCAAAAGGGTTTTACCACATCCAGGAGGACCATAGAAAAGAACTCCCTTTGAGGGTGACATTCCAAACTTCTCAAACTTCTCAGGATGCTCAACTGGATATTGAACAGTCTACATAATAAAGGGAAAAAATTAATACAGTTCTACTCTCAGAAAGGAGAAGGGAAAAAAAAATGGATACAATCAGATGAAACAACAGCAATTACCTCTTGAAGCTCCCTCTTAACATTCTCAAGACCTCCAATATCTTCCCAAGAGACATTGGGCACCTCAACAACCTAATCCAGAAAATGTGACTATCAGAAACAACCAAAGGAAAAAAGAAAAAAAATCAATACTAAAATATCTGATTTGTGAGAACATTATTGCGAATACTTACAGTTTCACGCAGTGCTGATGGATTGCTTGTTCCAAGAGCTGTTTGGAAGTGCTCATTTGTTACTGCCATAGAGTTGAGTATTTCAGCATCTATTGACTCATCTTCCAAGTCAATCACATCCATCTTCTCTCTGATGCACTGAAGTGCTGCCTCAGTACAGAGTGCTGCAAGATCAGCACCAACATAACCATGTGTGTCCTTGGCAATTCTTTCTAAATCAACCTATACCAAAAAAAAAAAAAAAAAGAGGAAAATATTAGAGTGAAGAATTCTTTCTTCCAAAAGAAGTAGAGAATTTGGAGAAAAAAAGGGTTGTTGTAGACATTACATCTTCAGCAAGCTTCATGTTCTTTGTGTGGATACGAAGAACCTCAAGGCGTCCCACTTCATCTGGAACACCAATGTCGATCTCCCTATCAAATCTTCCAAACCTTCTGAGAGCTGGATCAATACTATTTGGCCGATTTGTGGCCCCAATAACAATAACATGTGCACGGGATTTCAGCCCATCCATGAGTGTTAGGAGTTGAGAGACAATTCTTCTCTCCACTTCTCCATGTGTCTTCTCTCGCTTGGGAGCAATTGAGTCAATCTCATCAATAAAAATAATGGATGGTGCATTCTTCTCGGCTTCCTCAAATGCTTTCCTGAGATTGCTTTCACTCTCTCCTGCCAACTTTGACATGATCTCTGGTCCATTAATGCAGAAAAAGAAAGCACCAGTTTCATTTGCAACAGCACGGGCAATCAGAGTCTTCCCAGATCCAGGAGGTCCATATAGCAGAATTCCTTTTGGTGGCTTCACACCAATTGATTTGAAAAGTTGTGGATGCCTCAATGGAAGCTCAACCAATTCCCGAATCTGAGCCATCTGTTTCCTCACACCACCAACATCATCATAACCAACCTCATCTAATCTATTCTCATCCTCCCTACTGACAGGCTCTCCCTCACAGAAAATCTCAGTGTCTGGAGCAACCACACAATACTCAGCTGGATCAGTCTCGATAACCTTGAATTCTACACTTCTCATTCCACCTCTCACAAGGAAGAGATCACCCTTCCTCACTGGTCGGTATGCCTCCAGGAAATAAGCTGTAAATGTAAAACTTGTACACTTAGTAAATTACATCCAGCCTCAACTAATCCAGAAAAAAGGACCTGTTGTATGGCTTATCATCAAAAGTACCACCAAAAAAAAAAAAAGTGGCTTTGGTAGAGATCCTAGAAACAAGTCCAGCCAAAAATATGCTAACATACACAGGACTGTCTGTACCATGTGCATGGTCACCCCAAATATGTCTAGAAAAAACAAATCCATGCTAGGAAGAGATGTGCTTAGAGAGTCTTTCAACACATACATGCATTCATATATAAAGAAATTTTGTCGAATATGCTCAAATAAAGACACAACTACTGTTAGACGAGAAGGAATATTGGAAGTGAACACAGTCAAATCTGGATCTATCCATATGAGATAGGAGCAGCTTATGCATCAAGTATTGATGAAAGAAAGGCTAAAGTAAGTGCCATCAGTGGGTTTCCAATGCATATAAAATAGTCAGACAAAGATGATATAACAATTCATCAGGAATAAAACATCTTGTGACCGCAAACAAGATTTGCATCAGAACTTGCTTGTGCAGCACAAAAACGCTCAACAATCAGATTACTAAGAAAAGTAAATGTATCCAACTGTACTTACGCTTCAAGTAAGCATCAAAGAGATTTCCAGTAACCCCTTCAATTGTGTCATCAATAGGTAAGATATGCACACGTTTCCCATATTTGACATCAGGGCATTGATGCACAGAGACAACATCTCCAAGCCTAACCCTCAAGTTTGACCTCACAACTTTGTTCATCCTAATCTTTGGCTCATCACATGCCTCATCAGCAAGAGCAATGCAAATGGTGTCCTTCCTCTTCTTCCCCTAAAAGCCAAAAATGTTTTAAACAATAAGTTTACAATCTTCAACCATATTCATAAATGTGATGTTCTACACTAATCCACAAGCTACGATTGCAATATTCAAAGCTCATACACATGCAACTAAGGCAGATATCGTAACACCATCTGGAATATCAAGTGACTTCCTTTTGTCAGAGACTCAGTCAAGCAAAACAGGACTCTTTTGCCTAAAACTCAAGTTACTTCCTTTGTCATACTTAGGAAACCCGAACCTCCAAACACAAATCACAGCCTACAATAATCTGATTTATAGATTTAACCTAACACAAAAATCATAGATCTTAATAATTAAAAAAAATATCGTAGAAATCCACCTAAACAAAACCCTTAACTTTTCAAAAGGAACCTCAATTTCACCAACCCTAATACGAGAACACAAAACCCACAAAAAATCAAACTTCAAATCACAACGAATACCATCATTAACAAACCCAGATTAAGCAAAATTCAAATACTAATTGAAAAGCAAAATAAACCTTAATCAGGATGGTGTCACCACGGAAGAGCTGGAGCTTCTCCATGGTGTCAGGATGGAGAGCGACAACGGAGTTATCATCGTTGATTGCCTCATCAACAACAAGCCGATTGGGCGCCTTCTTCCTCTCCAAGATCGCGGTACTGAAATCCCTCTTCGTCCCCTTACTGAAACCAACACAAAACCCCAAAAATCAGTCAGATTGTACCATAATCCCAAATACCCATTAGCAAAAAAGGAATCGGAGAATGGGGATCTGAAGCATACGAGTCAGATGATTCAGCTTGGTTAGACATGGTCGGAGAAGAAAGCAAAGCGTTAAGGGAGCGAAGAAAATCCGGAAGACGGGAAACAGCGTTTGGGGATCTGAACAATGGAGGCGGGGTTGGTTTATAAAAGGGGGAGAAGGGTAGAGGCGGTAACTCCTTTTTCTTGTTTGGAAAGAAAGAATAGGGGATGCCTGGTTCGGTTACTTCCAACTCGGGGTTCTCCTCTTCTCCACTGGAATTGAATGCAGATTTGTATTTTTATTTTTATTTTGAGAATGGTACAAACGGACTTTTGCTACTTATCAATGGTTAATTGTTAGTATTTTTTTAATGAGTTCTTCTAACCTTACCTTTAAGTTACAAGTTAAAAATACTTTTTAAACAATAATTATTATTAAAAATAAAATTTAATAAATTATATATAATAATTAAAATTTTTTATAAAATTTTTATCAAATATTTTTATTTGATAAAAAAAATTAATTATATTATTTATATACTTAATTTATTAAATTTTATACAAAAATTAAATTAAAATTATTAAAAATAAATATAATATAATATATGCAATTTACGCTAGGCTGAATGACACATATTTTTATGTTTTTATTTTTATTACTATTTAATTTTGCAAGGTAAATCGTTTTGGTGTAAATGCTGAGAAAACTAAGTACTTGGTTTGTTATTTTTATTTGAGGAGTGCTAGGGGCAGTCGCCTTCTCCACTCTCCGGCCAACACTTTCACTTTTATTGGGCCACGTTATTCGGATCGGAAAGAGGTTGCACTTGAAAGCCCGAAACGAGCTTACGTGGCCCAATGAAAGGGGAAGTGTTGGCCGGAGAGTGCAAGAGGCGAGTGCCGCTAGCACTACTCTTTTTATTTTCACAATTAAAACGTGAAGATTCTAGAATGTTCCTTCATACATTTTATTTTCTACCCAAAAAGGATTGCAGTCTGTGACAGCCCAGAGAAGAAGAACGAAATGCACTATAGTATGAGAATATTATTATGCAATATGGGCAAGATAGATTATATTTTATCAGCATGCACTTAGTTTTTATGGTTTAACAATTATAAATTAAATTGTAAGCTACATTCTCCATTTCAAAGATTGGAATTTGAATTTTTCTTCCCTAAATATAAACTCATTTGAAATATATATATATATATATATATATTTTTTTTTTTTTTTGAACCACAATTCTAGTTTTAATTCAGTTTTAATTCGTCCGATGATTTAAAATTAATGAAGAAAAGGTTGAGAAAAACCTTTATTAAAATGTATAACAACTAAAATAAAATAAAACAATATTAATTTTTTTCTAAAACATTTTTAAAA
>BPVZ01000256.1:94659-123036 GCA_020521535.1 Rubroshorea leprosula | reverse complement strand
ACCAATTACCAAGGCAAACGCGGCGCCCGCCCACCCATTATCGAACTTCATTTTTTCGGGGCCCACCCAGCTTAATTTAATATGATCGATACAATCAGAGCCGTTGATTTATTTAAAGCACGGGGAGTATATTTTATTTGTTTATTTGCTTTATTTTGGTGTCAGCTTTTCTTTTACAAAAAGTCAAATAGGAAGGCTTTCGTTTTTATTGAAGCAGAATGTTTCCTTTTTTCTTTTTTTTTCCAAAGTTCATATTTACTAGAATCATTTTGCTTTAGAAGAGTATTTGTTAGTAAGATTTTGAGTTTAATAAATTTTATCAATTTCCTTGATGAAAAAATTTATTATTTACATAATTTCATGTTATATTAACAATATCATACAAAAAACAACAATCTCTAAAAGGATATTTTAGTGCAACATAGTTATTGAAATTTATTTAAAATTTGCAGTTATGCACAAAACACAAACAGAATTAACTGAATAAAATGAAAATTCATGAAAAGCAAATTTAAATTACAAGAAAATTGAAGGATTCCAAGGCTGATGCCAGTTAAGTCCAACCAATGATTTATTATACTTTGTTTCCGGACATTAACTAGTACATATTCCTTACTACTCCTCTGGATTCTCTTTTTCTTTCTTTCTTTTTTTTTCTTAAATATGAAGAATGGAGCAAATTCTGTCTCTTGACCTTGGATCAAGAAAGCAAATCTTAGATTGTTTTCCTGACCTTTTATTTTATTGTTTAAATAGTACTAAGCTGTAAAATAAAAATAAAAATAATGTGAAGACACTCCAATTTAATGATAAGTGTTATATAATATAAAATAATTCACAATATTTTTTTCGTTTTTTTTGGTTTTAATGGAAAAAAAGCGGCATGGACTTCACATCATTCAAGGTCAAAAGCACTCCAACTTGGACTAGGTCAACAACGAAAGATCAGATTATGCATGTGCTTACCTAATTATATGAATGAAGAAACCGGTGGTCCAAAATGACAACGTTAAAAACCTGCTACAAAATACAACTACCATGGCATTGACAAAAGGAGGAGAAAAAAGAACCGGCAGATGCACTTTGTCATCTATTCAAGTTGAGTAAATTCCTGATCAGTTTATAAACAAATATACAGAAAGATTAAAAAATAAGAAGGGAAGAGCAAGTTTGTTAATATTTTTCAATTGCTACTTTGTACATACGGATCGACGGGGCTCATTTCTTGGGGAGCTTCTACATACAGAGCCAGAATTCTACTGTCTTAACGCATGTAGACTCAGGTCAACAAAACTTGGAAGGCACAAGTTTTACGTTAAGTGTAAAACTCCTGCTTTTGATCAATGATTCTCTAAAACCAAAACAAGGCGAAGATTACGAACCTCCATGCCAATTTAAGAACCTCAAGATGCGGATTCTCGAGCTTCCACTGCTGGCGTTGAATCTTTCTTGTCAAACCCAAAAAACGAGCAATTTTGAAATGCATCCAGACTGCTGGCTATTAGCCGGTTCAACCCTCCAAGGCTATCACTTAAAATCAAATCTTCACTATGATATTTAGAAGATGGCATATCAAGATCTAGTGGTCCTAAAGAGTCGGGCTGCAATGTTGAGAACATGAGATTATTATGAATCATGCAGGTGATTGTGCTAAAGAAAAGGTGAAAGTAGTATCATGTTTTACCAATACTAAATGACATAAAAATCCTAAATTTGATGTTGCTTTGCGAGTGGACCAAAAGTGTATCTAGAACATGAACTTACAAGGTCATGGGTTTGGAAAGGATAAGAAATTAACATACCCAATACATATCGGTTAGCCCATTGAAATCTTTAGCAGAATTGTCCAGAATGTGTGGATCGAATGGATCCTCATCAATGGGACCTTCATGACTAGAATTTTCTATAGGCTCCACTGCATCATGTAGGCCCTGTGAAAGACATTGTCAAAGTGTCATCATACCTAGTTTCACTTTGCCTGAAATTTTGTCTGAACACAAAATGAGTATCAAGTATAAATACCTCAACAAGGTTGCCAGAACCCACTGAGTTTGTTTGTGCAATCTGATTGCATGCCCCAGGGGAAGCAACAGTGGAAAATTTATGAACCTCTGGACAAGTAGGGTTCTTCTGAAATGAGAAGGCATCACAAGTTTCTTCAGCATCCAAGATAGACAATGCATGAGATTCCAAAATAGGAGTTTCCACCCGCTCATCATGTCTAGATATATGGGCAGCAATGGCTGCATCAAATGAATCACAGCTGAATGGAATCAGCTGGAGACATTGAGAACCTTCGGCAACAGCTGTATCCACACAGTTAGCATCTATATCATCAGGCACTTCCGAAAGTAAATCTCCAACACTTATGTTTGTAAAGCTATCAGCCCACTCCCCAACAGATGATAAGATACTGCAGCTTAATCTTTGATCATCCTGTACATCATATAGAAGAGATGCAAGCTCAGAAACAGTGAAGGGAGACAATGAGGGGCAATTGTGCTAAGAGACTTCAGGTTTCAATATTAGCTATTGATTTGTCTTGAGTCATTAATTAGTTGATACCATTTTAAATCCTTATGTTGCCAGAATTTGAGGGGCTATAAATTATAAAAGCATGTAGAAAGACTCAAAAATCCATAACAGATTCAAGCTCTTAGAGAGAGGAGAAAAAAACTTACTGCTTCTTCCAAGTGTCTCATGACATCACCATTAACTGTCTCAATTCTATGCAATGGTTCACTTGTAGTGGGAACTGAGGTATTCCCAACGTTATTTTTAGGACTGGTGCCAAGTTGCTTACCCGTCTCATTGGGTAAACTGGGTAAAGCTGGTTCTACAGATGGAGTTTCTTTCACTGGCATTAGATCCACAAGTTTCTCAGACTGATCACCAGTGCATGGAACAGATGTGGTATGCCCTTTCCGCCTTTCAACATTCATAATGTGCACATTTGGAATGTTAGAAGAAGGGAAAGGTGCTTGCCATGTTAGAGATGCAAGTGCAGCATTGGAGAACCAACCATACCTGCAGCAAAAAATATAACATTTCAGCAATTGTGTTAAGATTTAATTCAGAAACTGCCATCAAGTTCAAAAGATATTGGAGACCTTAAGCGGAATATTGAAGGGCTTCCAATCATTGCATATACATCTGCTGCATTGGCAGCAGAGGCCTGAGTCCATCTCTGATAAACTATCAAGTTTTCCCTTTGAACACTGTAAGGGAAAAGCATAAGCTCCCCTGAGGCTACACTTGAATTGCCCCATTTGCGATTTAGATGTTCCAACACTGATGATATCTTTTTTCGAGTACTCAGAGTGAGTTCCAGGTGTGGATTGTGTTTATCCTGTGAACAGAGAAAGGTCCAATCATATCCTTAACATTGAGCAGCTGCTAAAACTTCATGGAACATCAAAATCAACATAATTTTCTTTGGGCTCTCACCATTTCTAAGGCTCTTCTAGTGCCATCATCAATTGGAAACAATTGAAGTTTAAGTTTCCCTGTAGCAGCATGCACGTTGTTGTCAACAAATGGATTTTGGGACAAATTGGGCAATAAGGGCTGGACACTTTCAACTTGGTCAAGAACATGTTGCCCTGGAATTAACATGTAGACAAACATGTTTTTCAATAATTTCAAATGTCAATTCTAGTATCAGTTCCTTTTAGAGGCATAATTGATGCTCAACCTGACCTGGTTTATCTTGATCATTTTCAATATCTTTATCATAAGTGGTTCTCTCCAAATGTTCAGCAGCATCAGCAACTAAAGAAACCCCAGCTATTGCAGCCTTTTCCCATTTTTTATATGCAGCTGATGAGGCACCTGATGATACAAAGTTTCATAGTGTGGATTGTTGACAGATTAGAACTATGGCAATCCTCACATTTTAAAAGTAAAACTCAATTCACTATTAATATAAGCAAGAACCATGAGCATTTTTTTTTTTTTTTTTGGGGGGGGGAGGGAGAAGGGGGTTGTCATTGCCTCAATGGTGCTAAGTTTTACAGCTTAATATCTGTGAAAATTCCTAGCACAAGTCACCAAAAATACAATGACTACTTACACAGGTGGATTATCCACTACACTGCATCCCTATCATGACATAACATCAGCAATCAAACCAAATTGCAAATTAATCCAAGAGCTTGTCAAAAATAATGATTAAATTAGATGGAATTTGAGATTAGCATCAAATGCATTTTAGCATGGGAAATAAAAGCCATTGATTCACATCTCAACTATTATAACCCTAAATATTTAGGCAAGTTACATTAATGTCTTACCCAATTCCATCCAATCAAGCACCACAGTCTCCTGCAGATCTAAAAAGGTCAAGTCCTTTCTAGCTATTTTGAGCCACGTCATCCTTGGCCTAACTCTACCCCTCTTAATTGCTTCTACATGATTCTATCATGGTATCACAAGGTACACATTGCATACAACGAATCCACCACATTTAGGAAATTAATAGCTAAATGATGTGAAGCTGAGACTATTCTTATAGCTCCTTCCCTGTGGCTCAACAATAGAGATCTAGGAGATCTAACAAGTGTGGCAGAAGAAGAAGAATATAATACAGAATCAAAATATGTAAATGTTGTCCAATGAATCTAACCACACAACATCAGCAGAAAAATGAGACATCCTCCAAGAAAATAATAATATTTCTGAAAGAAAATTAGAAAAAAAAAGGAAGAGAAGAATTACCTGACTTTCGTCTTTGCCTTGCAGGTTTCATGGTAGTTGACTCCCCTTTGATGTTGCTCCGGCTGACACCAATATTGGCATTCCGCTTAAATGAACCTTTTCCAGGTCCTAATTTTTGAATGTTTTGACTGTCTACAAAAACCAGTTTAACAGAGCGAGCATCATGTCCTGACAATCTACCCTGATTTGAGATGGTATTTGGAGATGCAGGTGAACAGTTTTCATTCTGAGAAGGCCGTTTTCTGATGTTCTTCTTCCGGTCTTTCAAAAGTTGATGCTCCTACATGGGAAGGACAAATCAGTCAACACAGTACATGCTAAGGATTTCAAATTCATAGATGGAAAGATTTTATTAGAATAAGAAACAAGGTAGCACAGACTAACCAATGCTTCCACAAATATTTTAAATCTGCGAGGTTTTAGATGAAGCTTTGAGGCTCTGCAGCTATACTTTTCCAATAAAGACCACCTGTAAAACATGTCAGGCAATTTTGAAAGTGAATAGAACAAACAGTAAACCCTTAATCGATTCAAGAATCCATTACGCTATATGCTCAATAATGGATTCCAATATACGGAAGATGTTCATGCAATAAACCCTCAAATGGAAAGAGAATTGCAAATTCCATTGTGGTTATAGGCCCAACAAATTCAAAGGATCTAGCAACTTAATCAAAAGTGTGTTTCACTAGACATGCTTCACACCAGTGACATGAATTCCCTCTTAAGATATTCAGGGTAAATTAAACATTACCTTTGCCACCCACAAAAACATTGACCTAACAAAAGTATAATGTAAAAAGAACACCTCATCAAAGACGTTACCATCGAAGCATTGCAGCATTAGTATCTTTAGAATTTTTGGCATCCAAACATAAACCTGGACCCAATAGCTTGTTCATGCGCCTCACAAGACGATAATAATAATGTCTGACCTGCAAATTAAGAAAGGAAAAGAAACATCATAATATTAACAAGAGTTATATTGTAAAGTATTAACTTTCTCAATATTTATTGGAGATTCTATGGAGACAATCAAAGAAAGAATTGACAGAATCAAAGACAAAATCTAGATCTGTATCTTTCCCAATAAGTTAAGCTGAAAACAACCAATCCATGTATAGTTAGAAACTCACCTGATCCTTGTTTTTACTTTGGACCCGACAAGTGATCTTCTCAAAATTCTGCAATCAAGGCATGTGTTAGGAAAAATCATTATAGCAAGTAAATAAAATTTCAAAACACACATCTAAATAACATGCCTTCCCAACTTGCCGTAATGCCATGAAGAAACTTTCCTCCTCTTGACGTGTCCAAGCAGCCCATTGCCGTGTTGGTTTTTTAGCTGCATTTCACATATATAAATCCATTTAAGGAACAAGTGTAATAGAGAGCATATTAACTCATCAACTCAAGAACATTGATACAAAATTTGTTCAGGATGGTTAACTGAATCAGTTTTCTCCATGTTGTTCAACCAAAAATCAGGTTCTTAGTTATATCTAAAAGAGTTAAGTCCTTTCTTACCATATATGGTGCACTGATTGATGCAACTGAAAATAATAAGAAGTTTACAAGCACAAATGACATACCAGGCCGCTCAGATGAGACATTATTCAATGTGGATGAAACTACACCAGGATCACCACTTTGAGTTGGAATACTCTCCTGATTGAAGTCTGTGACTTGTGCCTTAGGGGCAAAAGAAACCTCTGACTCTGTCTGCATGTTGAAGACATCACAAGAACACTAATACCTCATCCCTTTGACTTTCGACACAGTCCAAATCCAAATGCAGCAAACCTGGATGCTACAATGGAAAATAAGCTCAAATATCCAGAAGAGTGATGAAAAAGAGAAACATAAAACATAAAGAAATATGATTCTTTTGTAATTACATGCCAATCTAATCATAGTAGACAAGTTTACGAGCACAAGTAAACATACTCGTGCACAAACATCCCCCTACCTAGAAAATTGTATATAGTTCTACATTAGAGTTAATATCAATTAAAAACTTCAGCTTGAAAATTCAAGACCTTACAAACTATATAGAATTACAAGACAAGATCAGCTGCCCCTACTATCCACTGTATCACCGTAGGATGCTGATCTTCATAAGGTTTTACAGAAAGCAAAGCTGAAGGCAAGCCATGTCCATATAAATCTAGCTTTACAACTTTGCTTTTAAGGACCAGAAACTTTGTTCACTAGGTAAAAACAGATTGATGCAATATTCACCAAAAATATATATATTTCTTTGAGTTCTTCAGAAGATCAAACTTCAAATTACAAGAAAGAACCAATCTTTAAATATCTAGGGCAGAAGCCGAGAACATGATTTCACAGGAAAGAAAAGAACCAAACCATATATTCATGTTTATCATAAATCAGCAATCCTATTAACATCATCAATCCTTAAACAATGTCACCAACAAACCCTAAAACCAGCAAACTTCACCTCCAAAACTCACAATTACAATCATATTTAGCAAAGCAAAGAAGTCATCATAACTTTCAACAGCCTCAAAACTTAACCCAAATAAAAAAAATGACCTCTTTACGGATACTATGAAAATGTATCAAATTTTGATACATCACGATCCCGAATCTAATTTTTTTTCGAGTGCATGAGATTCTAAAGAGCAAAACCACAAGTCAACTTTGATTCATACAATTAATAGACTAGAATTTCCATTTTTATCTTCTAAAGTCCAGCAAATAAACAATCAAAATTTTAACAAATCAGAATTTCCCTTCCTTTAATTTTTGCCCCCTATTTTCCTCGAAGCCAAACATGAGTTAGGGTTTCAAACTACAGTAGGCTGTATCACCTCAAGCTTCAAAAAAAAAAAAAAAAAGAGAATGAAACTAAAGTCAGTTCAAAATACCTGAAAGGTGAACAGATTCCGAAGAGCAATGGAACCCTAGAACCGAACGGACAATCTCAGAAATCAGCTGGAAACAGAAATCGGTGACAATCGGAGAGATTCTTCCGACAAACGTTTATACGGTCAGGGGTAAGGAAAAAAAACATGGAAATTTCTGTTTATTTTTGTTTTTTAGGTTTTTACTTTGAACAAAAGAAAAGTAAAACCAAAGGATGTTCTTAGTATCAGAAGATTATGGTAAAAATTAAATGAAAAGAGAAAAAGAAGCCACCATAAATAAACCGACCTAATTTCCATCCCACGTTTATGTCCACGTTAGGGTAAATATTAAAAGTGAAAGATGTTCAATCATGGTTTACTTTAGTAACAAAAAGTGTTTATAAAATAAAATTATTTTGTTTATTTCCCCATTTCAAAATTAAAGTTTTATATTCAAATAGTAATAAAATTTGCAAAAATTACAAAACTTAAATTAGTAGATAAGAAGGTATTTAAAAACACTTATTCTATATTCATAATGTATCGATTTTTTAAAAGAGTTTTTAGTTGATTTTGTTGAAAGTTAAAAGACAAATTTGTCATTCTCATGTAGTTATGGGCATGAGATTGGAGGATTGGGATTTATGGAGAGTACGCGGAGAGGTCCCACTCCTTCATTTTGAAGCAATTAACTCATAATTAAATATGAAGCCTAGAGAAAGACATAAAATCATATTGCCAATAAGAAGAAGGAATTTTTGAATACATTCATTTCGTGTTGCATGCGTCCATGTGAGTCAAATTCAGTGTCTGTGAAAATGTTTTTTGTCTGTTGAGGATGATGATATCTGTTTACTTTTGACTGGGGAAAAAAGAGGGTCACAGTGACCACAGAGGTTTGAAGGGAAAAGTTGAGCAGATCATCATGAGATTTTGAGTTTACAAAATTGAAATCCAAGATGGGTTTAACTCATTCTAAAAAGTTGAGACTCCTGCTAAAAACCCCCCTTTTTATTTTGGCCTTCCTGTTAAAAATTTCAAAAGGAAGTATAAAGAAAAGGAAAATACAGCTATGTTCATCTTGTTAATTTCCAATATTATATATGTTAGAGAATCATTCTCAACTTTGGCAGGGGTGTTTGTGATGCTGCAGCTTCTCATGATATTACTATTTTTCAGCAAGTCATGGTCAATTGCTTCACATTAAATTTTAAGGTTAAAATACTAATTTAGTCCTTTAAGTTTTAGATTTATATTAAAATCATTTTTTAATTTTAAAAAAATACTAAAGTTATCCTTAAATTTTAATTTTTGGAAACAAAATAATCTTCTCATTAACAAAAATATCATGTGATTTGTTATTTTATTACAAAATCAATTCCTTTTTAAAATACTAATGGTGTGTAAAATCAAATAATTATATTTTATCATTATGACATATTTTTATTATTAACATGTAATCAAATTTAAAAGATTAAATTAGTATTTGTAATCAAAATTTAAAAATTCAATTGATACTTATCTTCAAAATTCAAGAATTAAGTTGGTATTTGTCTTTGAAGTTCAAAGACTATTTTTTACCCAAAATTAAAATTTAGGATAATTTTGATATTTTTTGAAGTTAAAGGATAATTTCAACATAAATTTAAAAGCTAAAGGACCAAATTAATATTTTAACCAAAATTTAATAACGGTTCCAGACTTGTTTTCAATGCTTCTGTTCGGAATTCAATCGTTAAAGAGCATCACCCTCATCAACTTTTTTTTTTTTCCTTTAGAAAACAATCAATACCATTTTTGCACAACTTACGTTTCTCTTCCCAATTTTTATGTGTTTCAAAAATAGTACATCTTTAAATAATCTTAAAGGAATATTTTATGTAACAAACTTAACTTTAAACTTTAAGTACAAAATAATCTTTACTTGCATGTAAGATATAAAATTTACCTTTTTTTAAAAAAAAAACTTTAAGCATGCAAATTTTTTTGAATTTTAAATTAAATGGTAAATTTTTATTTTTTAAAAATAAAGATACAAATATCACGTTTTTCTTATTTAAGAATCTATTAAATAGTATTGATTATGTAACAAACAACAATTTTAATCAAAATAGGAAAATGATATGACAAAGAACAACTTTAATCCAAATAGAGCAAAGTTTATTTTATCAGCTGTTCTTTATTACTTGTATGACATCTTCACAATTAGATTCCATTCCCCTCATCATTAGTCTTCATGATCGAATTTCATACAGGTGAGGATTTGCTTATTGATTTGAGATGTCTCAAGATGAAGGCAGCCCTTTCATTTAACAAACTGAATCTTAAGATTGAGGTTTGTTTCCTTTTTATGTGCCTTTCCTCTTTCTGAACGCAACCTGGCTTTATATGAATAAGCATGTCTTATGTGTACATTTATTCCTTTTTTTTTCATTTTTTTTTTGCAGTTTTCCTTCACTGCAGGTTGTCATGATGATAGCTGATGGTTAGAGATTCAATGGCTGTGTATGAATAAACATGTCCTCCTGTTATCTCTGCCTTTGTCCCATTTTCGCAGTTTCCCTTTTATTGTTTATTGTAGGATGACAGGATAACAATCTATCAGATTACATTCAATGCAGTGGAATTATGAAGGCAGCCTGATTACATTCCAAAAAATAAGTCAGCATCAGTTTACATTCCATGTCAAGGGAATCCATATTAACGTTGCAACGTGTGGCCTTTGCTAGAAGATTTGAATTAGGCCACACTAAGTCTCTATTTTTCAATATTTTTTGTTTACCATTTTTGCCTTAGCTGGTTATCATCGTGTATTACATTTTTATTAATCCAACAAAACATGGTACCAGTTTGCTTCCTGGATCCATGATTAAGCAGCTTTAAACCAGAGATGCACTTTCTTGGCATATGGAACCACCTTTCAAGTAGACTCAAATCATAAGGTCAGCTTATTTTATGCGTTGAGTATCATGTTAATAAAATGGTCTGTGCTTCTTTGATGCTACATAGACATTACAGGCAACTTTACATTAAATTTTCGAAATTTCTGATATTAATGAAGTATGAAAATCTGCAGTCTGTATTTAATACAGAGATCAACTGGTTTATTAAACGAACTGGCCGAGCTAGGCTGATAAAGCAATTTAGCCTATCAAATTTTAATCACTACGTTCCAGATTTCAAGTGAAGTGGCCTTCTTCACCTCAGTCTGTGATTCAATCCATACACAGAATACTCTCATCCATGGGGTTGGGCTTAGCTGTCTGCGTCTTTGGAATTCTGATTCTCAGTCAGTCACACCACCCATCAGATACCCTTCTCTGCTAAATCTATGGTCAAATTGTTTCTCAACTCTGCAAAACCTGTTCTCCAAGATTTTTCTTTGGTGGAGAGATAGAGAGAGGCCTGCTCTTGGTAGGGGGCAGGTACTAAAATTATTACTATACTATATCAGTGCTCATTCAATTGGTATTCATTTAGAGGAACCCTTCAACTGGTTTGTTTTACTCAAACATTGTTTAGCAATTTTCACTCAAGTACTAAAGAAGTTTCGAAAGGTTTAATAGGCTTGTAGAGTTGGATAGATGGACCATTGGACCATAGACGTGTGTCCTCTTTTGCTTCAGCTAGTTTTTGTGCCTTAGTCATTACTAATCAATCGTAATCAAAACACTTCGTGTCTTGACTAGAACGCTTGTGGGTTCGAGAGCCATTGAGTCGCTGACTGAACTATGGAAGAAACTGGAAAATTTAGTTTATCACTATTATAAGTTAAATGCCCTTTTCTAGAAATGAAAGCACTACTTGTTTGGTTGTTTGCCTGTTACTATATAGAGAGGATAGTAGCTTTTATGAGACTCTTACCCTGATAATTATTTAAATTTGGATGCTTTCATCTCTTGAGCTTTTCCCAAATGAGACTTGAGCTTTGTGTTACAGCACCATTTCAATAACTAACTGTGCATTTACATTTGATCATTCTGTAACTTCCTTGCATGTGACAAAGGCAAATCATGTTGTTCAATTGGATTTATATATTTTCTGGTTAGGAATGCAGGATTTATATATTTCGGATTTCATGATCTTCAACCCTTGTGCCAAAGTGTTGACATTGAAGAATCTCTGTGGAGCTACTGATGTTTCTACCTTCGGGAGATCAGGTTTAGATGGAAGAGGATTCTTTGTTACCTCGTCTTGACTTGTGATTGGATATGTAGTTTGGTTACAGATGTTTCTAGCTTCTAATTTGTGCGGCGAAACTTCATGTCATACAAACGGCTAAGCCCTCGATTTCTCTCAACTAGACAAAATAAGTCTTTGAAATTAATATAGTCAAAATTTTGAATTGCCATTCTCGTTTACCTCTCAACTGGAGGAAATAACATGCAGGTTATTTTGACTAAAACGGACATAAGCTTCATTCGAAGAATTAATTTTGACTAAATTTACATCATAATAAGCCACATTCGTATTAAATGAGGAATACATATAACTCCACATTTCAAATTTATATAATTGACTCTTTTCGATCATGTGACAAAATAATGAGACATTGTAACTATATCATTTTTTATCCATGCAAAAAAACCATACAAAAGAACCATCCATAGCTCACTAAAGTAATGAGATTAATGGGGCCTAAAGTAATGAGATTAATGAGAATTACAATATCCATGGTACATTATGACTGGTTGAGATCCACAGGATTTTCAATAGATTGCCTAAGAACAAACTCAGCTCTTCTCCTTTTGTCATCCCTCTCATCATCCCGTAAAAATATTACTGCTTTTCCACCATTCTTCTTCAATAGATTCAAATCCAATGATTCACCCACAAGTTCCTTGCCGGTTCTGAACTTAAAATTAACAGCATGCCTCCTATGTGGAAGCAGCTGCTGCTCATCTTTGAGTGCTTCAATTGCAGTAGCAAATGCCTCAAGAACAGAAACTTCATCAACCTTCATCACCTCATCGGAAAACTTTGCTGGCAAAACAATCTGAGAAACGTCTTTCTTCCCGGGCTGCAAAGGCATGGCAAGAAAAGGGTTGGTTCCAGTTCCTTGATGTTCATCCTTTTCATCATCTGGAGCCTCCAAAACTGAACTTATTGTTGAACCATTACACAACAGTCTTTGCTGCAAACTCAACAAAGCTCTCTCTGCCTTTCTTCGCTGCTTTGCTTGCACAATCTTATCCTCACGGGGATTTGACGCCCTCTCATTCCACAGAGGCGTGTGAACGTAAGTGTGAACATCTGGAAGAGCTGGCAACCAAGTAGGGATATGTTTACCAGGTGGGGTTTCACCCATCTTTTCGAAAGAAGGGATCATCTTCCTATCCCTAATAACCGGAAAACATGACACAGGTTGAGCAAAAGGAATTTCCTCTGTAGAACTGAAGAACTCAATCATCTCCCTCACCTTGCCTGAACCTACAGCACAATTGGCAACCTCTGATGTGTCTGAAAATCCTTGTGGAACTCCGAAATCTTCAAAACCGCGAACTATATCAAAAAGATTGCATTCTGTCCTACCAGCTAAACTAGCATAAGAACTTGCAGTCTTCCCCAAGTCACAAAGGTATTTAATTGCAATATCAGAGAGGGCTTCCAAAGCAGACCCTTTGAAGCCCTGATACCCCACCCTCTCACATATCTGTGCCACAGCAATCTTGGACACTTCCCGGCCAAAGTCGTCTGCTTTAGCTTTTGCCGGTGACAAATTTTGCTCACCATCCCTCTCTTTTCTACTCTTCACACCTCCATCGCTCATATTCAAAATTTCATATCAAAATTGGGTTTTTTCAGATTCCCTCATCATTCACCCCCATGAATACTAAAAACTCATTGAATATTAATTGTTACCCCGCCTGTTTGTTGACGAAACGAAAGAATGAAGGAATTTTCGTTTTATTCATCCCCAAACTAGATGAGGAACTATGAAACCCTAGATTGAATTCACATCTAAAAAAACGAAATTACTGCATAACGAACAAGAATGGAGAGACAAAGGACAAATTTTGCGTCCTTACCAGAAATTCAAGAACCCGAATTAATCTCAAGACAAGCAGAAACCAAGCTGGGACCGAAGAAACTAAACCAAATCTCAGAGTCTCAATTAAACCCTAGAAAGAAGAAAAATTTAGGATTTTGATAGTTTCTAAATTTGAACCTTCAGAGGATTTGGAGGGAAATCAGACAAATTTGAAAAAAAACCCTAATTAGAAGAGGATCAAGGTAGACGAAGAATTACAGAGAAGGTGAGGCCAATGCACTGAAGAATAAACGGGATTAGTTTATAGAACCTGTAACTCGCTGGGGCTCGGCCTAGCCCAATTCTTTTGGGCCTGAAAATCCAGTGGGCTTTTAATCTGAGTGGACACGTGTCACTTTCTGGATAAGGTTAAGAAAAATGGTTTTTATCTTGTTGTTCTGTGAAGTGGAGAGAGACTGCAGAGGAGAAAGGGAGGGGAGAAGCTATGGATAAGTTCTTTGCGAGTGCTTACAAAGGAGACCCGGGAGTGCCGCATTCGGGGCCTCAACCGTTCGTCAACATGTGGATCGGGACGGCGCTGTTCTCCGTCATGACATGGATCAATCCCTATTTCTGGCAGCTCAGTACTCAATTCAAGTAATTTCCTTTTTTGAAGTTTAGGTTTTTATATGACTTGGAGAATTTTCATTTCTGTGTTATAATTTTTTAGATTAGGATTAATGCTTTGGTGGGTTTTGTTTTTCTTGTAAAAAGATTGGATCTTGTTGCTGTTTAAGTATAGTTTAATCTGAATAGGGTTATGTTTTGATGGTTGTATTGTTTTATTACATTTAAAAGTTTTTTTTTCTGATTTTGAACTGAAAATTGTAGAATGATTAATCTGGGAAGGCTTTATATTCTTTTTCAGGGATTATTTTCCTCAAATTGGTTGTTTTCTGCAATACTGCAACAGTTTCTTGTTATTGTTATTCCACCTTAAAATATCACTATATTCTAAACAAATAGAGGCTTAAGTATCGAGTGTATTGATGGTTCTTTTAGCAAGTTCCTTTCTTGGATTATCCAGTTTGTCTTTGGCCTTTGATCCTCACCCTTTGTTAACAATGTGTTTGGGATTTTGCTTCTGGTTGATCCAAGTGAGAACAACCAAGCAAGTATAATGCACATCTAAATATTTTTTAATTGAGTGGGAAATGTTCTGTTGTGTTTGCAAGACAACATGATATGGGGTTTCCTTCCTGACTATCCTTGGGAGGTTCTTAAATGTTTATGGAAATTTGTTAACCCCTCACTGGGTCTATACAAGTAAAATGCAACTAGTCATATGTGAAAATTAACTTGGTCATCCTTTTCAAAGTGTCAGAGAAGAAAAGGGATATGTGCTGTGATGTTTTACTGTATATATGATGCTTATGTGCTAGATTCTGTTCTGTCATTCTTGCTTGCAGAGAGAGAGCATGGGGGGGTTGGAGTTATGCTTTCCTCTTCGTTTATATCACATGATCAGGTTTTTCCTATTTGTTGTATCATGATTTGAAATATTTTTGCAGCTGGCATGATAAAGCATTTCTATTTGAACAATACCATTGGAAGAAAGCAAGGGCAAAGAAACAGCCATATAAATTTAAGGTTTGATTGACTTGACTTCTTGTTAAGAATAAAAAAGTTTATGGAATCTGTTTCAGATAGCTTATATCAAGTGCACATATCCATGTCCTCATGAAATCTTTTCTTTTGTCTTTTACAGTGGAATCAGCAGGACAGGCAAATCAGGGACTCATATTATAATAACTGGGCCGACTACTTTCCTTAGATTTATCTTTTCCATTGTCATGCTTTCTGATACATAGTATGAGCAAGGAGACTTGTCCTGGAGATATTTCACTCTTTTATTTCTCTTCCCATCCTAGCTATGCATTCTGTTATCTTTCCTATTGCATTTTGGTTGATTTAAAGAGTTAAACACTGGCAGGATCTTTTGCTTGTCAGTATTTCTTACAATGCCAATGAGCAGTGTGTTACTACTTATGCATGCCCTGTATTTTCAAAAATCGTAATATGATGATTTGCTATTGAATATGCAGAGTGTTACTTCTTATGCCTTCCGCGTAATAGTAGGATCATTGTTTGTCCCAGAAATCAGTGGGGTAGGGTTCAGCTCAGCTTGTTTGGTTTGCAATTTTTGAGAGAAACTGCTACCTCAGGAAACTACACACCAAACATGTCCTCTAGTTCATGAATAAAGCTTGCAAGTCGTTCATAAACAAAGATTGTTAAAATCTTGTTTGTTACTTCACATCTACCAATCTGTAATGAATGCATAACTTTTAAAAGGAAAGAATCAAAGAATAATCTCATTACAATGCAAGCAATACTAGTCAAATAAAGCTGCTTAGAAATTAGCATTGTTCTTTCTACTTCAAAAATCTTCTGCAGCTCTTCAGGTTGGCAAGGGATTGTAAGGGGTCCTTTTTGTTGGAATCCATATTCCTCTTCAGCCTGCTCTAGTAAACTCAAGAATGCTGGGTTTACCAGAGAACTCAAGTTCAGGATAAACCTCTTAGGTTGTCCACCTTTGGCTGCAACTACTGCAAAATGCCCTTCCTTGACATCTTCTGGAACCACTCTTGCTGCCTCTCTCTCTTCATCAAACTGGACATCATTTTTCTCAGATCCTGTAGGCAATACTCTTTGTAGCTTTCTTGTAAAATACTTTTGGTTGCTGCATGCAGTTGGAAATGAGGAAATTTATGTAGTGGTGCTGTCAACTGAAGGAGAAACACTGGTGAAATCTCTGAGGAACAGTATGGGCCATTGCAAGTGGAACCAACCATGAACCATTTAGTGCAACCTTCCAAACTTCAAATCTCTTATTTCTTTGTGACTGGTGGGATCTTAAAATGCGGTGGACAGGAAATTGTTAGTTCTTTTATCTAATCTCCATGGAGTTGATGATCTGGTTTTAGTCTTGTTTTATTTACAAAGCCTAGTTGAACCTTGTGAGAAGTTACTACCAACCATCTTTAGATGGTCGTTTTCCTTTTGGATTATATTGTTGGTATCTTGAGTAGTTTGTGCTCATTAGATTTAAGTTCAATGTGTCCATCTAATAAAATGTACGTCATCTATGTTTGTATAAGGAAATCCATGAAAAATTACTTTCTGGCAACCTTCAGGAATCAAACCACTATTAGAGGCTTCCAAAGATGTAGGCATCAAGAAGCTTTTAAACTATAGAAAATCTGGAAGTTGAACAGTGCTTTCTAGTTCATGCCTTTGGCTCCACTGTAACTTATTGGAAGATAGATTTTATAATGTATGACGCCAGTGTCCAGTTTTGCCTGCATGGTACTCAGCAGTCAGTAGCAAAGAAATTCAACAAGACAACTAGCATTTCTCTGAAGGTTTCAGGTATTGCTGACATCCAGCAAAGAAATTTAATGAAAACTGCGTAAAAAAAATGGGGAAGAAGAAGATGGCATTTCCTGTTCCCCTCCCAGTCCAGATCAATTCAAGCATGGATAAGAGAAACAATAATGATCAAGCTTGGACAGTGACCGAGCCAGGTACGGTTCAGTATAACCGCGTAAATTAAATTTCAGTCTTATGTCTGATGGTTGGCATGCAAAATATATTTGTAAGTGAAATCCCTGGGACCAACTTGTAAGGTATCAACTCTTGATTTGATGTTCTTTCTTGCTTGTAAAATTGATACGTATCTATTCTGTAAAACCAATGTGTTTGGGAGCTACTAACTAAAGAGTAAAACATGAATAGCTTAGATTGCAAGTTGCATTTCTGAATTTCAAGCAGCATGCCAGAAATTAGTTCATTCACATCCTTAACAGTTCTTTAGCTTTTTTATTATGCAACATCTGATCCAGGTTTCCAGGACCAGAACTCATTTTCTTCATGTCTTTCAGAATCTTCTGGAACTCCACCTGTTGACAAGGGAGTTCCAGAACTCCCTTCTGCTTGAATTCATATTCTCCTCAGCCTGCTCCTGAAGCATCAACCTCAAGAATGCAGGGTCAACTATATACCCCAATTCAAGAATAAACCTCTGAGTTTCCTTGTCTTTAATTGCAAAAGCAGTAAAATGTCCTGGCACTATGGATGCAACTTCCTATTCTTCATCATAACTTCATAACTCACGGTAGTGTCTCCAGCGACCATCACGGCCTTTAAACCCTTTTTCAGTTTCTGGAAAAATAATCTGAGCTTCTCTTCCTGCTTTCCCTGTCTGTCATTTCTTCAGAATTTTTACCCTTTCTGAACAGACTGGCATGGAATTGATACCGGTCAGTGAAATTTCTATACATATCATTTAACATGTTAATGTCAATATCGAAAGGTCAATTCTGCCTTTTGTAGAACAGGTTTTAAGAATCTGGTATGGGGTTCATAACCTATGTTTGGTTCATTGTCTGAATTCCACTTTTTCTTTTTTTTTGGACAAATCAATAGACATTGTCTGAAATCTTACTTTCAATTAATTTGTCCTTCCGAACATAAAAAAACCAGTAAATTGTCCTTCCAAGAGTTAGATATTTTGGTAACTATTGCAGAGGTTTGAACCCTATTTTGTCTCCAAAATCAAGGTTCTAAAGTTAGTGGGCATCAAACCCGTTAAGCTTTTCTTGGCAATCCTTTTCTCATGTTCTGCGCTGAAACAAGTTAAAATGCGCATGCTTCTATCATTATTATCAGTACTTTTCAGGCTTCACAGGGAAGTAAAAGCTTTTGCAATAGTTTACACACCACAAACTCAATCACTAGCATTAAGATGAACCGAGATAGCTACACATAGAGCTAAACATAGAGAACAATGAACATATATAACCTATCTATAGAATCCTAGCTAGTGATATATAGAAACGTAAAAGAAGTCCTAGTGAAATTACTTCTTATGTCTTGAATGGTTCATGATTTCACATGGTGAGAATCTTTTGAAGCTCGTCTGGTTGACAAGGGATTCCAATTGCACCCTCTTGGGAAAATCCGAATTCTTCCTCAGCTTGCTTCAACAGTTTCAAGAACTCTGGATGATGGAGATAGCCTAACTTGATGAAAAACCTTTGTGGTTTCCTGCCTTGTGTTGCGATCACCACAAAGTGGCCGTTCCTGACCCTAACCCTCCTGGTGAGTGATAGAATTGCTTGCAGCTTCTCTGCCATGAACCTCAGCATTCCAAGGCTTCCCTTCTCTAGCACCTCAAAGCATTTAGCATTACGCATGGTGAAGCTTGCTCAAACTTATACCACAATTTCTATGCGGTTGTACATGTATACTTATATGTGCATTTATTGCCTGAGTAAGGTGGCAGATATAGAGAGAGAGAGAGAGAGAAAGAGAGAGAGAGAGAGAAAGAGAGGAGGATGGAGGGACCTTTGCACAGCATGTGGTGCTTCATTAATCAACCGGTCTGGTCCATTTTAGTTGCATAAGCATTTTTGGTGAAAATTAGTAGTGTGTCTTTGATGTTGCACTTTCTATTACCGGCCCAAAGAAGCAAGCTGCGAACAGTACCTCACTGATTAAACAGGCATTGATCGTCCTGAATCAACTCCTGGCTTTCAGCAATCAGCATCTGAGTTTTCTAGTTGCCTTGTAGCTCTACTGACCATCCTCTGGTTTCTAATGATACAGTGAGAAAGAAAAGGTTAATCCAGATCTTGAAAATACCAGGTAAACATAACATATAGTTCATTGAAAATGAAAATCGAATTCTGAAAACTTGGAACAGATAACATGATTATGTTGGGACCCAAGCTACCGAGCATGTGAGGCCTACTACCCTCAAGCACATGGAACAAAACATGCTCTACCGTTGTAGGGAGCTTCAAAGAAGGAAAGAGCAGTACAGAGTGAAAGGTTTATAATACACTTAATTAAATTAAGAATTATAAACAAATTATTAATCTATATGACACAAATATATTCATGTAAAAATTAGGAAAATTTACAGAGATTTCACATGTGCAAAATCCTTCAAAATTCACACGCGATGCCTTAATTCTGTCTCTTAAAGAAGTTATGGCTTCTCCTCCCACTAGTTTCTGTTTTTCTTATAAAAACTTAGATATCATATTGACAAATCAATAGGTATTATATATACGGAGCTTGTATAGTTAGACTAGAATCACAAACAGCATGTTGTGTGGGATTCTTTTTAATTTTAATCTCTTGGTAAATTGAATTTAAATCAATTTAGGATTATAATAAAAAATCCATCAGTAGATAACAATTTTTTCCAAGAAATTACGAATAAAATTATGAGATCCCTCAAACCACAACAATTACATAATAGTCCTCCATCAACTAATATTCCATACAAAGTTTAATCGAATTAGAACTCTTATAAAACTGTCATTTAAAATTTATTCTTGTATTTCTTAAATATATTTAGACAATAAAAACAATTTAGAAAATAAAATTTTGATAAAATTTAATTTTTTAAAACTAAATTAAAATATTTTTTTAAATTGACTTGCCATATTTTTTTCTAATATAAAAAAGACACAAACTTAAATATTCTTTTTTACAATAAGAGTTGTGGTTCTTTATTAGATGACTATAAATCTCCGTGTACTTATTATATAGTTCAATATATTCGTGTATATCTCATTTATTGAGCATCACTGGTTGACAATATCAAAACTAAATAATTTGTACATAAGATTAAATAACATTTTCAGATCTAAAAACCTGTTATGAATTGTTGATAGAATAATCTTTTAGTTGACAGTAATTAACTTAAAATTATTTTATATGATCCAGTTTAATATTTATCTTGTACAAATACTCACTATGTTAATAAAAGTCTTACTCTACTAATTAAAATTTATCATTTTATCACTTATAGTAGTATAACTAGTATAACACGTGGCAACTAAATTAAGCATATTGTCCAAAGTATGCTTATGGCTGTGAACAATTTTAAAATTATCAAATCTTTTTATTTGGTCATCCCAGTAATTAATATGATTAATGTATGATTTAAAAATAATAATATTTATTAAATCATTCAAAATAAATATACATATAAATAATAATGATGGCTTTATAAGGCATACAGTTCTTTTCGTAGAGTACAACATTAGCAGAGTTTTGACGTTTGACATACCTGACATTACATCACATCATACCTAAATCTTGTTTAAGTAAATTCATCCATATTTTTCGCCTGACCAAACCTCTCTTTGCATCTTACATAATACATATTATTATTATTATTATTATTGCAATTAACACCTTCAAAAAATTTTATTTTTAACAACACCCTCTATAATTTAAAACTTATAGAAAACTCAAAAATTAATTGTAAAACCCCCTATTTGTATATTGATTCCATTGATAATTTGAGGTTTTTTATGATTTTAAATTATGAAAATGATTAATCGAAAATAAAAATTATATGTATAGTATAAATAGAGAGTTTGAATTTTTAAATTTTATTTAATTTGTTTTCTAGCATCTAGTAATTAGGGAATGAACATTCTCAATTAGTAATACTTACAAGATATTCATAATGCAGCAGAGATAAGGAACTCTCTCAGGATATAGGCTACTATCAGTTACAAATTCACTCGTTTCTATACAATATCATTCAAGGCAAGGCTACAGCTCTGGCGATAATAAGCAATGCAGGATACTTGAGGCTGACTCTACAGGCTACATATACCACTTGCAAATTTTTCCATTTCTCTTTTTCTGTTCCACAAGTCACAAGACTAAAAAGCTAAAACCTTTTAATACAATCTAAAACAATAAATGATCATCGCACTTGCATCCCTATCACTCAAGGGTCAATTGAACAAGAAGAAAGAAAGCCAAATGCATGTCTTTGTACATTAGAGGAAACTGTCCTGTGAGGAAACTGTCCTGTGAGGAATCTCATTTGCAAATGAGAGATCATGAGCAACAAATCCATGTGACTGCATGTCAAATGATAATGCCATGTGATGAACTAACTTTCAGTTAGGTAGGCTGAAAGGTAACAAACATATATCAAGTCATTTTCCATTTCCGGTTGTTAGTTCGCACTCAGCGACTACTAAGACTAAAAGGCAAAAAATCAAACAGAACCCATTTAACTTGAAAAGGAATTGTCATATCTCATGCTCAAAAAGCCATCCAGGTTGTCCCCTATGAGTGTCCGAGTGGTTAGAAGTTTAAATCTTCACAGATCAATTTTAAATCTTGAGAAAGGTGGGAAGGGCTTGGGGAGGGCCTGTTGTATATAGTCCATCATCTGTTATATCCAAAAAAAAAAAAAAAATCAGGTCATGTTATTTAACAGGATTATAAGCATTGTATAACCACATAATCTTCATTTTGTTCCTTAATTAGAAGAAGACTGTACATACTGTGATAGAAAGCAGACAATAATCTCTTTGGGTGTGGGGTTTTCAGACTGTTGGTTTCCGCTCAATCCGGTGCCAGGATCATCATTGGAAGGGAAAACTTCAAGGCCAATAACCATGGCATCAGGTGGACCACGGCTGTATCTCTGTTCCGTCTCCTGTACTGCTGCATCAGGGCTCCCCAGAGAAAAGAGCTTCCACACTACCATCCCTTCTGTTCCTGATCCAACCCTTCAACTCCAGTTGTGTAGCATTCTCCACAGTCCAGTTCCTGTAGAAGACACCATGAGCCCTCCCCTTTATCACAACCCGCACCTGCAGCACCACAACACACAACCTACCACTATTCAACATAATAAATTAATTTAGAGACATTAATTACTTGCACTGAATTGAATCATTCAGAAGAACAACCAAAACCCATTATCCAAAATGTAAATCCTGCATCATAAATTCAGTGAAAGAAACACGAAAACCTAACTTCCAAAATCATAAAACCCTATGCTATTAAATTGAAAAGGGAAAACTCAAAATTGAGGTAATTCATCCAACAAACATTCAAGACCCTTCATCGATGACACCCGATAATCCTAAACAGAGATTAATCAACAATGTTACTAAAAATAAACTGTCAATTGAATCCAGGGGTTTGTAAAATGAATCATTATTTGGATTCTATTTAGACTAAGTAATCAAGATTCAAACTTTAATCCTAAAAAGCAAACGCCATCAGGAAATATTACAAAAATGCTAAAAAATGGAGAGATGGACACTCATCGTTTTGGTTGGAGAAGCCTGAGATGAGTCACTGGCAGCTTTAGGAGTGGTCATTGAGGACATAGAAAGAGAGCAAAGAGAATGTGAACGAGGTCGGAACAGAGAAGGAAGAGGAGGAGGAGGGAGAAGAAGATGAGGGCGAAGCTAAAGAGGAAAATGAAGAGGAGCAGAGTGATAATTAGAGAGAATGGAGAACCTACAAGCAGGAAGACTACATCCATTGTTGAGCCATTTGCCTAGAATCTTCTTCTTCCTCCGAGAAAGCTTGAATTCGGTGCTTCTCGGGATCACTGATTAATGGCCGTAGCGACATTGCTGACGCCATTGGATCCTTTTAGTTTTGAAAGTTATGGTCTTATAAATAACTGGAGATCAGAATCAGGTTCTGTTCACAGGGACTGGAAGAAACAGAACAGAGTTCTAGAATTCTAAAAAATTAAATTTTCTTAACAAAATGAAGTATTTTAGTATTTTATGGACCAGACTACAAACAAATACTATGGAGTTGAGAGGGTCTACCCCCATTTCATGGTTAATTTTGAATTGTCCATGCAGATTCACCCCATAAGAATGTTGTTTAAGTGTCAAGCCCCTCTAATAAGGCAACATGGACCGCAGAGTTTTGACACAATTGAGCTGTTTTTTAATTTGAAGAGGCTAAATTTGTAGTTAATGCCAGCTGAAAAACACTCTTTATATTATTCAACGAACAAAATAAGTTAATTTTCTCATGAAAAGCAAGAAATGTAGGGAGATATCGTTTTGGTGGCGTGGTTATGATCAGTAGGAAAATTGGAAGTAGCTTGAGGAGGTCAGTCATAAGTATGGAAGATCCAGAACAATGTAAACCAGATCCGAACAAAGAGCAAATAGAAGGACCAGGAAGAAGAATGCAAAAGATACTGGAAAGCAAGATGAAGAACGGCATGAAAGCTACAATGGTCTGGAAGAAGAAGAAGATGGGAGAGTCTGATATCATTTCTTGCCCTCTTTCCTTTTGTCAATCCAAATCTACATAAAAAACAGGAGGCTTCAGGCTTCCATGGCTGAATTTTAAGAAGGTAGAAAATTTTACAATGTCCTTGATGAGGTTTCTACGATGATCATTATCTCAGTCTATCCTTTTATTTTACCTGGAAGGACCAGAGAATTGTTTCGAGGGAATTCATTTTTGAATCTTTTGGGGGGTTTCTTGAACAGCCAGTGAAATGCTGAACATGTAGTCATGCATCGTCTTTTCGTTTGAAGCAAATGTTTTGTTTTTGTGAAAAATGAGGCATGAAATTAAAACAAAATAAAAAACACAACACTCATTACATAGAAAAGGAACCTCCATCGCATCAGTGTTTAGATACATGTCAAAACGCTCAGGGCAATACTCAAAAGACACAAAATCCTGATAATAATATCCCCTAGCAGCTAATCGATGGCAAAATCCTACTTTTAGTCCTTTACTTTGTCAAGTTTAAAAGTTTTAGCCTCTTACTTTATCTTATGATATTTTTAACTTCTCACCTTATTAGATTTATAGGTTTTTATATTATGATACTTTTAATTCCTCACCTATTAAAATTGATGAAAATAATCATCATTTTGTAACATTTTGTTAGTTCTATTAACTAACTATCAATTCAATTAATTGACTGTTAGTTAAATATTAATTGTTAAAAATCTTCTTTTAACTAATAGAGTTAATAAAATTAATTTTATAATATTTCGTTAATTCTGTTACTTGGTTATTAATTAACTGTTAATTGATAAGAATCTATTTCCAGTTAATAGAGTTAACCGTGAATATAAAGTGAGGGCTATTTTTTTCGATTTTAATAGGTGAAGGGTTAAAACCTATAAATCTAGTAATATTAAGGGTTAAAAGTATCGTAATATAAGGTAAGAAATTAAAATTTTCAAACTTGATAAAGTGAGAAATTAAAAGTAGGTTTTTGCCCTAATCGATGGACACACATGTTGACCTCCCTATATATGTATTGATAATAAATTTAAGAAAATTGAACCAATAATTTTTTAGTATCTAAAATCATAGTAAAATTAATTTCAACAAGACATATGTTGAATATTAAGACTCTGAGCCGGTAACAACCCGTCACGCAATCCCCAAAACGTTTTTTTTTTTTTATATATATATATAAATAAAGAAAAATGTTTGCTGGCTCTTGTTAAACAAAAAAATGTAGCTGAAGGACTAATTAGAAATATCTGAAAGACTTAAGGTACCACCTAAGGAATTTAACCTTAAATACATTTTTGACCTTGGACTGGGTTTTTCTTTTTTTTTTGGTCGTGGACTGGGTTTCAATGTATGTGCATTGTGCACGCAGGGCCCGAATTGGGATACAGCCCAATTTGTGCCGCAACAACTGTTTTCGTTATGGACCTAACCGTGTTTTTATTATTAAAGCCCAATTTGGAAAGGCGGCTGGCTGTGGCATGCGGCGCAATTTCAACATGTGAAAACGAAAGGCATTTCTCAACTAGTTGGTTTATGGCCTAACGCTTATCCAATTCAATTCAGGGTGTTTAACATTACCATAAGGTTAGGTCAAGGACAATGAAACACACGTGAGTAGTAGTTTTCAAGCTCCATTTTTTAAATTATAGTCAAAATTGTACAATACTTTTTCTAAAAATAGTTTGAAAAAGGAAAAAAAAACGAGAAAATTGAAATTAATGAGGATTACAAGGACGTTTTTAAATAACAACCTTTTTTTTTTTTGAATATTCTCTGCAGAAAAATTTAAGCAAAAGAGTTAGGTATCAAGATTATTACAAATTAAAGGTTTAATGTTAAATTTGGTTTCTAAACCTTACCTTAATACATTAAGTTGTGCCCTTAGTATTAAATGATTTAAGTTATATAATTTAAATTGATATTGCATAAAACATTTTTTAATTTGAAATAAATAAAAAGGTGAAATGTAGTAAGACAATACAGATTATATTTCACTTAATTGTTTATAAAAGATACATATATTTTAATATTAAAAAACCACCCTTTATTAATAATTAATTATTTTATTTTATAATCCACCCAAATGCAAAATACCATAAGGTAAAATAAATAAATAAATATAAAGTCTTAAAAAATGTACAAATAAAAATTTTATATTATAATCTTGATTAAAAGAAAAATATCACAATTGTCAATTACAGATTTGAATTTGAGCATTTTTGAAAATGAAAGGGGGAGGAAGGAAAAAAGAAAAAAAAACCAATAAAAAGACAAGAGAAAGACGTGTAAATAAAAAAAAAAAGGAGAAAAAAGCTCATCCGTGACGTGCAAATTCAAACTCAGACACGACGCCAATACGTGGTTGACGTGGAGCGGGACCCACGATTGTCCTTTCCATGTGGTGGCTAACGTCAATTTCTTTCTTTCTTTTTTTTTTTAAAGAAAATAATTTTGAAATAATTTATTATTATTTTTTATAATTTTACATGTTATTTAAATGATTAATTATTTTTATTTATTTAAATTTATAATATTAAATATATCTATTTATTTAATAATAAGTAAAAATTATATAAAAAATAAAATAAAAAATTATTTCTATATGATTTTCCTTTTTTAAAATTAATTTTGGAGTGAAAAAGGGGTGATTATGTATGATTAAAAAATTTCCCTATTTATTTAATAATAAGTAAAAATTATATAAAAAATTAAATAAAAAAATTATTTCTATATGATTTCCCTTTTTTAAAATTAATTTTGGAGTGAAAAAGGGGTGATTATGTATGATTAAAAAATTTCCCACATAAAACAGGTTCCAAATCCAACCAATCCATGGTGGTCATGACTCATAATCATGTACATGACATGGCTTGGCCATGGATGATATGTATGTATGTTTAATGGGCCAAGATCTAGATTGGGTTTGTTGTAGAAGGGCCCAGCATTAGGGGTTGGGTCTTAGTCGGAGCTGAGTCAGAATTGGGCCCACAGTCATGACTCGCCTTCCACGTCTTCATTGTGACTTGGCGTTACTGATGGTGACAAATTCCATTCTCCACTAATAAACTTCATCATGTCCTATCTATATTGCTAAATTAGGCTACAAAAGTCCTGAACAAACCTACCCATCTCAATCTCGTCTTAAATGACTCCATAGTGTCATCACTTGAGGAGGCCACCCTTTTAAAATCAGCCATTTTCCCAACATTTTCTTAGTTTGATGCATAGGCTACATATCAACATGTAAAAACAATGAGTAAGCAGCATTGTAGTTAGCATTTCATCCATGAAAAATGAAATTGCCCTACTGTGAATCTATAGGACAACAAGCACTTTAAGCACTCAAGCATTTATAATCAATATACTTTCAAGGGCATCAACAATATTTTCTTATCTAAGACAAGTAAAACATGACATTTTCCTCCCATAAATAGTTGGGTTCCACGTACACCTACCTATGCCTTGTTTGATTTATTGTTTGAGTTTGATAATTCAGGAACATGTTTTTGTTACCGCTAGTCAAAGTCTAACAATCGTGGGTGGCATCAATCAAGATTTAAAGTTAAAGTGACAAATTCTTCTAATGATACAATTGGTATTAAATTTTTTTATACATTATATGATAAATTATATAATGAGTAATGGTCATTTCATTTTCTTAATACTAAATTTTTCACTAAAACTAAAAATTTGAATTCAAAATCTCTAATTTAAAATTTTAACTAATTAATACACCCTAAAAAGTATAATGAATCCGTTAACATGATACATGTGTCATTGTCTTGATTTCCATCATGATACATGTCCTCAATTAGTACTATTGTTAATCAAAAAATATTATAACTTATCACATTAAGTTCATGACTCGAGAGAAAAGATAGAATGCCTTAATTTGATAAGATAAAGTAGATTAAAGGTATATTTGTGAGTTCGTGGTCAAATTGAGATTTTGTTCAGTAAAGAACATTTATTTTTTAACATGAAAGACGTAGAAACTAGAAAGGCGCACGGGGGAGGGTGGCAAAAATGGGCATCCGTTGGCGCCGCCGTGACGAAGATAAAACTAAATTAACGACCTTAATACTATATTACAGTCACATTAACATAAAATATTATAAATTTTGCCGAAGCTACTGGTTTTTGGCAGCACATATTAATGTTTAGCGCGCGGTTTCTGCTTACGATTTTAGAAGCTTCTTATATTATAGTATTGTTAAATTTAATCTTTCAAATGCAAATGGTTACCCCTTGATTCGATTATTAAGAACTAATTAAATAGTAGTGTAACTCTCCTAAATAATTTAATGGTAATACTTTTCTAGTGAAAATAAAAGTTTTAAATTTAAGTTGCATGGTATGGTATATATAAGTAGTAAGTTAAGAAATAATGAAAGTTATGTTTGATAATACAATCCAAATTTTTTTTTTAAAAAAAAAACTAAAATAGTAGAAATAGAAATTAGGATATAATCAGTATGTCTTACAATATCACTAATTTTTATCATATATTTTGTCAATTCAACCATCGCTGAAAGGGAAATGCTCAGAGTGTAGCTAACAGTCAGGCCAGCATTGATCTGAGTGGCATCTTTATCTAAAACAAATATTGTTTTTGAACCTAAAATGAGAAAAGAAATACTGTGCTTTGAAAATATAAAAATAACAATAAAATTACTCTTTTCATCT
>BPVZ01000256.1:70650-85059 GCA_020521535.1 Rubroshorea leprosula | reverse complement strand
TCATAATATATTATATTATAAAATTATAAAATTATATAATATTATAATTATATTTTAAAAAAAAATTAACTTTATCACCAACCCCGGCGGATGCTTAAATTGTCAAAAAGCAGCAGTTTTGTCGGTATTACTCTATGCAGTCCACATCCTGCGTAAGCAAAATTGATTCCGGAACTAACAGAAAATTCTAATTTAAGACGATAAAATTTTTTAAAGAAAAAGCTAAAAAATTGATAATGTAATAGATATAATATTAAGTAAAATTATAAATTTATAATTATAATATAATATTAAATATGTATAATATAATATTAAATAAATATATATAACATTATATATAAATCTTTAAATAAAAAATAATTATATAATAATATATTATGTTATAAATTTATAACATTACATGATATTGTAATTATTACATTTTCATTAAAAATTATACTTTATATCTAAATCCCAGTGGACGGTTAAATTGTGGAAAGCAGTTCTGGGGATGATAATGTGTGTTAGTTTTGACTTTGGGTGAAGAAAAAGGAGGATGCTTGCATTATACATACCACATCACCCACCCCCACCAGCAGTAGTAATGGAGGAAGCACTAGGCGACGTTGGGCTTTAGTTGTGTAGCAAGGAACTGGGGTCGGTGATTCCCAGAGTCCTACGTTAGCAGAGATAGAGAGTGGTTAATAATGTCTTTTTTTGAAAATAGGCAATGGGATAGTGATTAATGTCTTATGGCTTTAAAGTTTGGGGCAAAGTTTAAATCAAGGGGCAGTTGTATGAAAGTCGTGGTTTTGCAATTTGGATACGTCATATCCTAAATTTGGGATCATAAGACGAGAGATTTTTCTTTAACTAATAGTTGTAATTGTATAATTTAATATAGTTTAAAACTATGCATAACAATTTTTCATTTCTTTAAAATGATCAAATGTAAGTGTTTTTGGCAATGTTGATTCTTTCTAACCTATATAAAATTGTTTTTTTATTACCTTATATTGTAATTTTTTTTTCAAATTTAATATTTAAAATGTATTATATAATTTAAATTATTGTATAATTTAAATTATTATATAAAGCTCATAATCAAGATATTAAAATTATCCATATCTAATAATTTTTATTTCGTAATTCAAGATATATCTGAACTACAAGTTAAGATACTCATTCAATAATTGAAGGAAGACTTGAACACTAATTTTGGTTTCGATGTTATCTCCTCGTGCATGGGGGACCTGTTGTTGTGGCCTTGTTAATATTCGAAGCAGAAGGAAAAATGTAGAAATGCCAAAACAGGGTCCCTTCCTCCACTGTGGCACATGATTGCCTTACGGGAGACTCCAAAACTCTTCGGCCTTTTCTGAGAAAGAAAGTTCCCTGGAAATTTCACTGGGGACGTGCAGCCATGCAGGAGAGATCTTGGAAATGCACATATCTAAGATTCCTCACACGTATATGTAATGCCAAAAACCAATTATTGTGAGCATGTAATGATGTCGTCGGTGGTATATTGAAAATTACCAGTGACTGTTGTTTCATCATTTTATTAATGGAGTAGGCGATCGAATTTTAGTGAGTGGATATGGTAGACTATTTGAAGCATACGCAAGTGGAATACTACGTGGACATATACTTCCTCAAACACTCTCAATTGATTTTTTATAATTTTTATATTAATTATATATGCATTGTTTTATTCTCTGGTAATACTAATTTGGTTTGCTTTTTAACTAAGTAATACTAATTTGGTTTAATTTTTTGATAAATTATTCTTTGGTAAAGTATCTAAATGATTTGAAAAGGATGTTATATACATTAATATCCTTACTAAATTATACAAAACACTAACTAAAATTAATTTAATAATTTTTTTCTTAAATAATATGCACATCATGCATAACATATCTATTTACATAGAAAAATAGCTACTAATAAGAACTCATCATATGCCCGCTCGAAGGGAATGAAAGGATGTGAATAAATAGGTTATTTGGATTAATTTTTTTTAAAACAGTTGATAGTTGATAATTGATAATTGATATATGATAATTAATAATAATTGATATTTATCATGCAAAATATTTAACCAATTTATTTATTAAAACTAATAACTATTTAAAAAAAATTAAAACATACACCCCTAAAAACTATTAGTGAGTATAATAGTTCAAAAAAAACTCATCAACTATTTAACCCAAGCTCAGCTCGAGCTTGACCCCAATATCAACCTCGATGCATCATGAATTTGAAAATGAATTCCGCACATTTATACCAAACCCCACATGTCATCCTAAGTTTTAAGTTCAAGCCCACTGAACTTGGGCTGGAAAAAGATTGAACTACACTGTGCAATAGTTTTCGGACCCAAAGTCCAAACCCATCCCTATTGTCTCCAAGGACCAGGAGGGTTTGTGGGCTTTGCTTTGCTTTCCCTTCACAAAATGCCTCCAAACCGGTGTTGCCCGCTCCCGCGCGTCCACCTCTGTCTAAAACCACTCTTCGTCTCCTCCAACTCATCTCTTTCCACTAGAAAGTTTACTATCGCTACACAAATCATGCTCGCAAACCCTAGACTGCTCTCTTCTTTAGCATCGGCACAGTTTGCAACCGATAATGGCGGCAGGTCCGGTGCGCTATCTCCGCCGCCAATCTCCGAGGAGGTGCAGAGGATCGACGTCAATCCCCTTAAAGAGACTCGAGATTTCCCTCCCGAAGATATGTGTCTACGCAATTGGCTCTTCAACCATTTCTAAAAGGTTGCTGCTCCACTAAACTCGCAAACAATTTATTCTCAATTGCTCAACTCTGAATTTGATTGAGAGAATGAGAACGAATAGAGGAGAATTGATTTTGTTTCTGAGGACTTGTTACTTCAATAATATAGATTGTGTTCTTTCCTTTTTTAAAACTTGTATTGCGAGTAGCATTGTTAGTTTAATTGGTTAAGTGCTTTCTTTTATATTTCTAGTTAATGCAGGTTTCACGAATTTATGGATTCGAAGAGGTGGATTTGCCGGTACTAGAGTCAGAGGCGCTCCTTGTCAGGAAGGCAGGGGAGGAGATCAAGGACCAGGTTAGTTTTAACATTTGGTTTAATTCTTTTGAACTCAGCTCTGTGTTCATGTTATGTAATGCTATTGTTCAAATCGATGTTTATATTTGATTTAATAGCGAGCTCTTGAAAATTCTTATTCAAAGAGTTTGATCAAGTTGAATGCTCTACCATGATATAATTGCTTGTGAAATGTGATTGTTCTGTTTAGAAGTTCAGGAGCTTGTAGCATCTGTTTGATGTTATAGATAATATATCATAAAAGCATATGAGGACTGAGATTGAAAGTAGGTACAATTTGTTCAAATGTTCCTCCATTTCATGTTTCCCTTCCGTTTTAAATCTTTTAGATATTCAAAATTATATCATCTCTTTTTGACTTACTGATATGAACATTAACGTGCTGCACCATGCAATTGAAGACATACGCATGCCATCTATAGAATCTGATTCTTCACTTTCTTCTGCTGCTTGATGATAATTAGAAGTGAAACTGATGCCTAAAACATCAGGAAATTGGTCAATGTTTGAAAAGATAGTATTCCATTTTTTTCCCCTTCTATTTGCAGTTATATTGTTTTAAAGATTGAGAATGCGTAGTGTTGCATTGAGGCCTGAGCACGCACCTTCTCTAGCAAGGCTGGTGATACAGAAAGGGTACAGAAAACTCTGGTTCTTAAGTTTCTTGCTCATTATGATTAAAAAAGAAGAAGAAAAAGGATCTTCTCATATTGCTTTTAAAGACTTTGATATTAATTTTGAAAAAACAGTTTGGCATTCCATTATTTATTTCCTTATAGTTTTGTAACCAGGTGCAGATGCCAGAATTTGATCCCAATGTTTTCTTTTTGGTCCAGAAAATCTTTGCCCCTACCATTGAAATGGTTTTCTGTTGGACAGTGCTGGTGATATGAGAGAATGACGAGGGGGCGATGCAGCGAGCACTATCAGTGGAATATGTATATTCTTGGCATGCCTGGGGTCGCAGTATGTTTTCCCCAACTTGATAAGCTTTGCAAACTATTATCTGTTCTCAATGCAATTTTTCAAAACTAATTATTGTTGTTGTGGTAGTTTATTACCCACTTAGCATGGCAGTTGGAGCATTCTAAGTTTTTTAGACATTATTCGTCTTTCTCATGGAAAAAGTGCGCACATATTCAGCCTTGTTTTGTCACATTCACATTTTGTTATAACATGTCTTGGTAAATTTTGAAGTCACTTTGCTGAAAAGTTCATAGGATTATGTGCATCTATAATTTTAAATTATTTCCAAAGTTGGTATTCATGGTGTGGTGGTTTATATGATCATGATGAGAGTCTTCTGTTTGCTCTTTTACTTTGTCAGGATCATCATTTTCCACATTATTTTGTAGGCTGAGGCAGAACTTATTTCTTCTATTGTCACTATCTTCGAGAGAATTGGAATCATGGCATCTGATGTTGGATTTAAGGTATCTAGCAGAAAGTTGTGGTCATATCTTTGAAGCATGAACATTGATCATTGAGGATCCTGCATAGTTATTTATGCATAGCCATTACTCTCCTACTAGTGTTCAAGTTGCACATACTCCAATATTCCTTTTGGTAAAAATAGCAATTTTTTATTCTGTTATTTTTACAAATCTCAAAATGTTTCTGTTCATTTGAACTGTTTTTATTAAACATGCATGATTATTAGTTACTTGCTTCACTGACACCAAATTGTTATATTCATAAAGCTGTTGAGAGAAAGTAGGAAACATGAATCTTAGTTAAACAGATCGGCATGATTGGTTCACCTTTTGAAGTGCAAGTTTATCATTTGCTTTCTTTTCTTTTCTGCATTTTGCCAGGATTACAATAAGCTTTTACAAACAATGTGCTCTACCATCAGAATTAAGAATAATAGCATACCTTAGCCTTTTTTATGGTATTTCAAGAGTTTGTGATGTCAGTATTTAATGCTGCTTTTGCAAGAATTATTGAGGTGCTATTCCATACCTGAAAATTTGTTTGCCAAGGTCTGCATCATCATAGACAAGGTTAGTTGTCTAAGGTTGTATCTTATGCACTGCAATTGCAGTGGATTATATTATGTTAGCAACAATAATCTTTTTGTAACTGTACTGTGATCATGTGCTAAATGAAACGGAGCAGCATAAGTCCTGAATATACTTGTTTTATATATCTGTTTATCTAACTATACTTTCGTTATTATCAATATATTTGTTTAACTATCTTTTTCTTATGGCTGGCGGTGTTATTTGCGAAGCAGATTGAGAAGATTCCAATTGATGAGATCAAGAGTTAAAGTCTACTGGTTTATCAGTAGAGGCTATTGAGGAGCTATTGCAAGTCCTTTCCATAACATCATTGACAAAACTGGAAGGCTGGTTTTACAATATGATGATGAGATGTTGTTTCTTGATATCTTTGAGCAAAAGAGGCAATCCAAAGCCCTCTTGCCCTAAATAAACATTCTTTTACTTCAACAAAATATGAAATGATAAGGCCTTATTCTTATTGTGCCATATCTTTGTGACGATAGAAAAACTTGGGAGTGCTGGGGAGGCAATTGCTGCCCTGAAACAATTGTTCTCACTTGCTGAAGAGTTTGGTTATTATGTGTGGATTCAATTCGATGCATCCATTGTCCGTGGCCTTGCATACTACACTGGTCTTGTATTCAAGGTTGGACTTTTGTAGTATTGTTTCTCTTTCTTTTGACATAGAATATGGGCTCTCATAAAAATTGAGAGTTCAAGAAAACTTTTGATATTTACATATGCCTGATGAAACATGAGGAGGGCTGTTAGCCTTAAGTTTTGACTCACAGTGATGAATTGACGTGTAAATTATAACTGAATTCTTGCAACCAACAATATCAATCTTTATTATATTATTTATCATCGCAGAGCAGGATCCTGCTGTAGGAAGTCATCTTTTCCAAATTTGTACAACCTGCTGGGCAGCACCACTAACATGAAGGGAATGACAATAATCTCTTGAAGTTCATTGTACAACTTATTCTTAACAATTTTGGGATTCCTCTCAGGGTTTTGATAGAAAAGGAAAACTGAGAGCCATTTGTGGTGGTGCTGATATGATCGATTACTCTCTACTTTTGGAGGGGATGACATTCCAGCTTGTGGCTTTGGGTTTGGTGATGCTGTCATTGTAGAAGTATGCTAAAGTCCAGAAAATTTTTTTTCCAGCCATGGTAAAAAATCACTAGTGAAGTGGCTATCTCCTCATTAAGTTTCTTATATATTTCTCATAGAGAAGAAAATAATAAGTGGTGCATGTCTTCCCCATATGTCCCATTATGTCAAGATGCCTGTGGATAAGCCAGCTTTAGTGTACCATAAATTCAATAATTGTATATTTGACAAGATTTAGTGAAGAAGTGTCCTCTGAAGCTGCCTTCTGTTTGGTGCAAAAATTCCTGGTTGCCCATCTTGAATTTGCTTAGTATGAGACCTTAGTTAATCCTACTGTGCCTATTGATTATGCATCTTCTGAAACCTAACTAAAACATTGCTTCTCATGTCCACCACCAATGGAAACCAGCCTCCTTTCCAGCCCACCTCCTTAAAAATAAAGTCTTTGTTTTACCATACGTAATTTCAATTTTCTTTTATTTCTTTTTTTTGTCAAGTCATAACATGTGAATTTGGTTGTGTTTCACAGTTGTTGAAGGAGAAGGGACTCGTACCTGAACTCAGCTTTGAAGTAGACAAACATTGTCTGTGCTCTGGATCATGATCTTCAAGGGGTAGCAGCAAGAGTTGCTACCTACTTTGAGGAAAAGGCCAAACAGTTGATTTAGTCTTGGAGAGCAAGCCACTTAAATGGTAGAAAGATGAATGCATGTGGTATCCTGGATCAATCTTTTACAGTTAAATAATGATTTTCCATTTTCTACTTGTTTTCTTTCAGGGTGTTCAAACGAGCTGTAAGGACAAATGCACAGAGGCTGATATTGGTTGGAACTACAGATTGGCAAAGGGGTATGATTGGTGTAAAAATCCTCTCTTCCGGTGAGCAATATGAGATTCAACTTGATGAATTAGAGTGTAAGACATTGGCTTGCGTTTGTAGCTCGTCTGTGCTTATGTTTTCAGTTTCTAATTTTGTTCTTATAAGCATGCTTAGGTTCTAATTTTGCTTATTCAATTGTTTTTCTCTTTCTAAAGTACTTGTGGGTGTATTTCAATATATTAAATTATTATCAACAAAAATTAGGTCAATTTTGAGATGATATTGATTATCTTTGGGAGACTTAGGACTAATATGTGCAGATGAGGAAACTGATTTGGACTGAGATATGCTATTAAAATTATTGCCACCATCTACTTAATAACCGAGTTCTTTGGCCAAAATTATTTCCCTCAGTCTATGTCAGTTATCTTAGATTGGTGGCGATGTAGATTGAATTATTGAAAACCCAGCTTGAACCTTGGAGCATTGGGTTCTCCGTCTACCTAAGCCTGTTAGCACAGACTTTCTTGACCCATTTTTGCCCTGCTCACTTTTTGTTTTTGGCCTAATTCCTCTATATATATATATATATATATTTAAAAAATGATATAGTTATAATGTTGCATGATATGATAGTATAAATTTATAAATTATAATATGTCATTATATTAATTTTTTTATTCAAGATTTATTTATAATATTATATATTTATTTATTTAATAACATATTATAATTATAAATTTATAATTTTACTTGACATTATAATTATATAAGCTATAGCATTATTTTATTTATTTATTTTTTTTCGCATGTAAGATTCTAGTCCCAAGAATAAAGTTCCGGGACCAGCGGGGAATCCAACTTTAGCGGGTTACAGAATCCGATTTCTTTCATTGCTAAATCATCGTTGTTCATATATGAACAACGATCCAATTTTACAAGACAGCGATCGAGTACAAATCATGATTTCTAAGTGCCAATCTTCATGTAATGTCTGGTGTCAGCTTGTGATTATGGTTTAAACAATAAAAGATGGGAGAGACCCACATCTAACATTCGATTCAGCAGGCTGAAAAAGTTAGATAGAAGCTTCAGATTTACATGCCAGTCCTGATTTCCTGTGGAACAACTTTCAATCATGGCTATTTCACATGGTAAAAGTAATTCCCTTTTTTTCCTTGCTTCTTTTCTTGAAGCCGAAGCTTCATGTGGAAAGGAGTCTCTCTCCTGGACTCCTCCCCAGTTCCCACTCAAAGGTTCTATTTGGTTTTAATCCCCTTTTTTTCTTAAAAAAGGTTCAATAAAATGTCAAGCTAAACTGCTCCATTTCTTTTTACGTTATAACTACTAGAGAAAAAAGATAATTCCTTTAAATCTGAAAATTCTGTAGCCTTCCATGGTAGAGGAGGGAGGTTTAAACACTGATATTTTGCTGAATAACTTTCGGGTTGTCCTTAAGTTTTAGCTGTAAAAACCAGAAGTGTAATTAATTGTTCATTCATTGATTTCACTCATATAAAATCATCCCTCTGACCTTGAATCCTTAAAACCATAAATTTTAATTAAAAGAAATGGCTCAAATTAAAATAACTCAGAAAAAAAAGAAATCACGTTAAATTTCGATAGGATTGTCAAGCATCTTGATGTCTTCATTTTAGCATTAATCAATAAAGCTAGCATGTGAAAAGAATCTCTTTCATGTGTTAATTCTCATTAAGAGAAAAATATTAAAACATATCTTGATTTTATGAAGTTTTAATTTAAAAATATCATATTTTAATAAATATTTTTAAAAATGACTTGTTAAATTTAATATTTTATTTATGTAAACTAAATATATTAATTTTAAAATTAGTTGAGTATATTTTTATTAATTTATTAATTATACAAAACTTAATATTATTAAATATATTTTAAAAATATAATTTTTAATTAAATAATTATAGATGATAAATCAACTAAAAAATAGATGCATAACCTGCATAAGAAAATAAATCATTTGATGTTATTATTGGTTTTTTAAAATATATTAATTAAATTGTGACTAGAAGTAATATGAGGTATTCCCTAAAATTAAATATAACAATATATACAAAAATTATAAATATAACAAAATTTTAAAATTGGGGTTTTTATTTTTCCCGGAATTTGGAGCTAAACTTTAACTCCCGCAGCCTAACCAAACCCAAACCCTCACAAATTTCCCTCTTTTCCATTCACTTGAACGAACCCCCTCTTTCCGCCTGTTTTGTTTCCTCTCTCCTGAATAAACCCCCTGTTGCCTCCGTCCACGTCTCAAACCCCAAAGATCCATTCTTCTTAACACTTGGCACTGCAGTCTTCTACACAAGCCAGCAACATACACCATACTTCATCACTCACTTGTATGCTCTTCTTCATGTCCAGTGCCCACATCTTATTAAGGTCAGTTCTCATCTGGGTACCCTCAGAACCTCCAATTTTCAGTTATTGGGTGTTAATTTTTGTGGGTTTTTTGTTTTGTGTTTGTTAGCTATGGTATCTGGGGCTCACCGTAACCATAATCACCAAGAAGATGGGGATAAGAACCCAGCAGCCATGTCTAAAGGAGGAGCTTCCAGGTCATGGGGTACCACCGTTTCTGGTCAATCTGTCTCCACCAGCGGTAGCGTCGGCTCGCCCTCTAGTCGCAGTGAGCAGGCTGCGGCCACTCCGGCAAGCGAAATGACGTTCCTTCAATTGAATCATCTTGATATTCAAGCGGATGATGCTGATGCTGGATCTCAAGGTGCGGTTGGGTAAGTGCTCTTTTTGTCACCCTTTTAGCTGGAATTGATGATAATTATGTCTGATGCTCCTTTGATTGTGAGTTTGTGGGGAGTTTTGCCCCGTGGGTGTGGATGGGGTAGAACGAAGAAATTGTTTGAATGTCAGTTTGTTTGTGTTTTGACTTTGGTTTAATTAGCCTGTCTTACATTTTTATGGTAAATATGCTCAGAATTTAATATTGTAATCGATCTATAGTTGCACAAATTGATCAAATATGTAAGTTGTTTGATGTTTCTCGTACTAAAATCTAGCTGCCCTTGAAGGCTGATGCTTTTGATACTGTCCTCAGTGTTGCAAATGCTTATGTGATTAATACTCTGTTTCAATGACAATATCATGGATTCTTAGAGGTGGTCATAGTATGTAGTTCTAAAGTTCTGTTAAGAAATGGGAGTTTTTTTCTGTTTAAAAGATCTATTTTCAACTTTCAATTTATTTAATGGGTTTAGCTGATCTTCATTTTGTTTACAGAAATAAAAAGAAGAAGAGAGGCCAACGTGCAGTTGGAGGTGATAAGAGTGGCAGAGGACTGCGCCAATTTAGCATGAAAGGTTTTTAACTACTTCATTTATGTCTGTTATTGTTCTTCCTTTACTGCAAAACAACTTTTCTAACACGTTTTATGGATTTTGGTTTAAGAAAATCTTACTCCTAATCTTGAGAAGCCCAATCATGCATTTTGTGCTCTTTGATAATTATACATTATGGTATCTGGTTTTATGGCTTGTCTTCTCATGTATGGGTCTGGAAATGAGTCTGAAACAATGGCTTGGTTAATTGATTTCTTACTTGAACTGTTTTTGTTTCATCCAGTGTGTGAAAAGGTGGAAAGAAAAGGAAGGACAACATACAATGAGGTCAGATTGTTTCTGAAAGTCATTCTTGCATTTGTAGTCCATGCCTTTGATGAATTGTTTGGAGTTCAACATATAACCCTGTTCCTATACATAGATTATCTTTCTGTTATATAACTACTATGTGTGAATTTTCCCTTGAATTTATTGTGAAGGATTGACCTGTTGGTTTAAAGTTATAGTTCTAGTTGATCCACCTTTCCTAGAGTTTGTGATGTCACAATATTTATAGAGAGAATCCAACTCGAACTAATAGATACATCAATTTCTTAGCATGATCTTGGTTTATTGATAGGAGTGTTGAAGGTGAAACACAAATAATTTCAAATTCAGAAACTCCCATTTATGATTTATGTTAGAAGTTGCTTACTAGATGCATTTAGTTCTTCTGATTGTAAATCACTGATTATTCTTTTCTTAACCAACATGTCAAATCTTGAAACAGTTTGCATCTAGAATTGTCTGCCTCTTTTGTTATGGTTTCATGTATTTCTACTGGCTATTTGCACCCCCTTCTTTTCTAATTACAATCAATTCTTTTTGCCTAAATTCTTGTCTGAAAGTTGAAACTATTTTTCAGGTAGCAGATGAACTTGTAGCTGAATTTGCTGATCCTAGCACTAGTGTAGCATCTCCAGATCAGGTTTGATTTTCTTCATTCATTATGATATATATGTTTCTTATCTTTGGTTAGCTTCTTTGACTAAAGGGCAAGTTTGGGATTTTGAAAATTCCCCCTCTGCATTCTGATTAACAGCAACAATATGATGAGAAAAACATAAGGAGAAGGGTCTATGATGCCCTTAATGTACTTATGGCAATGGATATCATATCTAAGGATAAAAAAGAGATACAGTGGAAGGGTCTGCCTCGTACCAGCCTTAATGATATTGAAGAATTAAAGGTGAGGGTGTAGCTTTTATTTGAATAACTTGCATTTTTAGTAGGTTTTATATTTTCTGACTATGTCTAATAGGAATTTATTTAACTCCTTTAACTGTAATTCTGCTAATGATTCAGGCTGAACGTCTTGGACGGAGAAATAGGATTGAAAAAAAAGCTGCCTATTTGCAAGAGCTGGAGGAACAGGTAAGAAGGGCAAACTTTCCGTATGGTTATATTCCATGATTTTGGAATGTTCTATGCGAAAGAATTCAGGTCATCATTTTCAGTCCATGTGGTAGGTTATAATTCTCTGTTCATTGAGTTCTTTTCTTGTTTCATCTAGTATATAGGTCTCCAGAATTTGATACAACGAAATGAGCAGTTATACAGCTCTGGAAATGCTCCTAGTGGTGGTGTGGCTTTACCTTTTATTCTAGTGCAGGTATGTGTCTTCTTAATTTTCCTTTGAGATTTTTCATTCTTATAAGAAATTAGAAAATCCTACTAACTAAAGTGCCAGAAATGAAGTTGAGATTTTGGATTTTATACCATGACTTTGATTTGATCGTTCTCCTTTGCATAAGTTCTAGTTTGTGTTTGACTTATAAAGTATGAGAAGGGACATATTTTGAAGGAGAAAGTGAAGTAAAAAATTTTCACCTTTGGTGCTTGGCTTGAAACGGTTGGCCATGAGGGGTGCAATGCTTCAGATAGTTCCTGTTTGTAGCTAAATTCCCATTTCAGTTAGACCCCTCACTTGTAATAGAAAAAATTCTAAACCTTCATCTTTGGCATTGTTACTTATGAATCTTGAATTATCTAAACCCTTCATATCATTGTTCTCGCATCCTAACAGCCATATCATGAACTAACATCAAGTCTAAATGAAGTACAGCAGCCAATTTTAGAGAATTACCCTGTTCTTTTTAAAGCTCCATTATAATTTGAGATGTTTATGAGTTTGCTAGAACCTGTATCTTTTAGTCTTCTCATTGCTTTCCATTTTGTCTAAACTAGCTGTTTCGATATATTATTTGGAAAATTAACTTGAGAGGAACTGAGGTATCAGAAGAGTAACCAAGAGGAAAGTGCAGGTTTTGTTGGTGTCTCTCTTTGAGGAGAGGTGGTCGGTTGCTTGATTTCTTATATGCTTGGTTTGAGGCTTTATTGAAATTCAAGTTGTGTTTATTGTGATGCCTCTAATTTTTAGTCTCTTTTTTCTTGACCTTTTCTTTCTGTATCATCTTGGGACTACAGACACGCCCTCATGCAACTGTTGAGGTGGAAATATCTGAAGACATGCAGCTGGTACATTTTGACTTTAACAGGTAAGAGATGAAAACTCTTCCCATAACTGCCTCGAGTGTTCTATATAGTAGACAGTGGATGCTTATGTGATTGCTCTGCAGTCACCACTGGGAAAAGACATTGCCGTGTCCCTTCTTAATGCTGATGGGGAACAGCAAACAAGAGAGGCCGGAGGGCTAGGAAGTTCGGTTTTTGAATGGTTGAGTGCAATTAATTGCAATAGGACAAAATGCTTGATACATGTTTTTGGCCATTGCTAACATTTTTCGTCTTGGCTGGTATTCTATATTGCAGTACACCATTTGAGCTCCACGATGACAATTACGTTTTGAAGCAAATGAAGTTTAGTGAGAGACCCCAAAGTGCTGAAATGGCACCTAATGGTGAAGGATCAAGCATGGCAGAAATGTACCAACAGCAGACCCACGCTCCCCCGATGTCAAACACAGCAAGCAGGGCTCCAACCTCACCACCTCTTCCTGGAATACTGAAAGCACGTGTCAAACATGAGCACTAATACTCAGATTTCATGCTGAGTACCATGGGCAATAACCCTTTTTATCTGTACATTGTGTAAAGTAATTTGGCAGAAGTGGTTCAGGCCCATTTCCCCCCACATTTAACGCTCCAAGGTTAGGTTAGGTCGTTTGCTTCAAGACTCTCCAAGGGTTGCTGATTCTGGCAAGTCCCCAGTTTTACATCATCATTTGCTATTGTAACTTGTTTTATCGTATCGTTGCCGGTTATTTTGCCCCACATTGTAATAGTAGAAACGAGTTAATTTTGTGTCAGGCTGTAGAGATTGTTCAGTCTTAGTTCAGCTGCATACGAACAATGATAGAATTAATTCAAGAATGGGACATTCACTGTATTGTTCATTACGTTAATTTTATTGCAAAATTAACACCAATGGTTGGATTCATTAAGTATTATTCTATGATTTAAATCAATATTCAAATTATGAAACTAGCATTTAAGAAAATCATCTTTTTAAAAGATACCATACAGATGTAGGAATATGTTCTTACGATTTAACAGGGAGTATATGTGCCTTGTTAAGTACTGATACTTTATTCTTCAGTGTTCGTGTAACAACTTACCACTGAACCGAATCTGTTTTTTCATTCTACGAAGCCAATAACCCTCTCTTCATCTCGAGTCCAACCCTTCCTATTCCCCCTTACCATATGAAGATCTTCACCTACTAGCTGTAATAACTGAAAACCAATGATCTTATCTTCGTTGAGTGCTGAGTGAAGCAATTGACAGGGCCTGCACCGCACACTCAACTTGATGCTGAGTTAGCAGCTGGGAGGGGTATGCCCGATAATGGTCCAAAGCTTATGTCCATATGAGCATTCTGTATCTGGTTCTATTGTTCCAATCTAGACCCGGCAAAAATACACTCAATCCGTCAACCCGATCCGTAAAAACAGATTAGGGTTTATATATGCCAACCCGCAACTCATAGATAACTTGTATTATCAACCTGTACAGGTCACGGATCGGGTTAAGGTCAACCCGTGGATTGATAGGTTGACC
>BPVZ01000256.1:24877-35489 GCA_020521535.1 Rubroshorea leprosula | reverse complement strand
TTTCATCGATAATTATATAATATCTAGTAATCGAGTCGGGGTTGGCTAGGCTTAAACCAAGGCCCCCCAGTGTTCCCACTTTAGGGCATGGATTAGCCATCTTTTTTTTGAACAGCCATGGATTAGCCATCTAATCCGAGTGTGAAGGATGATATGCTATATTGTCTAATTATATTTCTTAACTAATTAATTAAAAATTTGATTAAATAAAAGTACGAAAGATACTTTAACTCTCTCATGGCAACCACATGGTTTGATATCGACACTTGGAAAATGTGTTCATGTGCTTTAAGCAGCCTTCATTGAGACTGGATTCATTGCACTATTGCGACAGAGAGACCACATAAATCGCTCTGATGGACAAAACCAAACAGATCCATATCTTGTCTCGACTTAAACCTGAGCCATACATCTCTCCTTTCAAAATTCAAATCCTCCTTAGCTCAAATCAAAGAAATTCTAATGAGACAATAATGGATACGTTATTCAATTTAACACATTTTATAACATATTTATTAAAAAAATTATTATTTTTAAATTTAAATTAAATATAAAAAATTTAAAAATTACAAATTTTAATAATTGAATCAATAAGTACCATGGAGTGTATTGAAACAAAAGATACACCAATTATTTTTAATTTTCATGCTTGATCTTGACCAATTTGCACACCTTGGGTAAAGTTGGAGTTTGGTCATTTGTGATTCAGACAGATACGAATATTTGGAGAAACAAATATCAAATTAATCATTTAAACAGCTAAAGGTTTGTGATTGATTGCTGATTAATTATCAACTGAAAATTTAAAACCGAAGCATAAAAGGATTATCTTTTTTTCCAAAATTGTTTCTCTAAGTTATTAAGTGTGATAGGTTGCTTTGCTGTGTCTTTTACTACATTTTCTTCAAAGGTACACGCAGATATTTTGACCTCTGTCTGTTGAAACGCAGCTTTCTCTGGTATTAATTCATTTTAACGACTTTGTATGTAGATTTATGCCACCATTTTCTTCAGTTGTTGATTCTTTAGAAACCCCATAACTTAATGGAATTTAATTTCAATTCTGTAATTAATTACCTTTTATTTTAGTATTTGAAAAAGATTAATAAACTGCTTAAACCCCCTCTACCTACAAAATTTAGCTAAGCCATTGCTTTATGTTACATAATTCAATACATCATTTTTCTTTAAATTAAGTATAGATTATTACATTTTCCACGCAAGATTGTGATGATACAAGAAGAATTAAAGCAAGTCGTCTAACAACCTATTGTTATGTGGGATTTAAGTATAGTTTGAAAAAGGAGATTATCTAACACACATTGCTACATATTTATCACGATTAACTTACACTTTGTTTGATAATACTTCTCACAGATATTTTTTAGGCAATATCTTATCTAAAAATATAAAGTTATAATTTTAATTAATTTTTCTATATATTTTTAATGATTTTAACTAATATTATATGTTTTTAAGCTAGTAAAAAACAAAAAAACCTACAAACATAGTGCAACATAGCACAGCGCTGAAGTTTCACTTTTAAACCATGGCAAAATCTAGAAGACTAGACACAAATTAATAGATAGTTAAAGGACAATTGGTATATTTTTCAATTCAACACATTTAGCAACATCAATTGGTTTATTTATTAAGAAACTAATACTTTTTAATTTAAATTCAAGATGAGAAAATTTTCAAAGGTAAATTTTAATGACTGAATCGATTAGTGTTATTAGGTGTGTTGAACCAGAGAGTGTATCAATTATTTTTTGACAATTAAATTAATATCTTGTGCCATTAATAATACCAAGAAGCTACATATAGATGTGGATGTGTCCATTTGCCTTGTTGTGTAAGTCATCGATCTGGACTTATTAATTAGGACTTAGCTAGGTCGATCTTTTGAAAAGTCCTTGGAACTATTGGTTAATTAAGATATGCACCCACCTTAATTAATTGTTTAATTCTGGATGCATGCGCATGTCATATCTTACGAAACTTTGAGGGAAGCAATGAACTAACGAATTCGATGGTTAATAATGTTATTTTATATCCTTCACATGATCATCGCCGTGACTAAACAAACATATGTATACTAACTTTTAATGATATTAATATATATCATCTAATGTTTGTTTAATGATATGAACCCAAAAATGTGGTTGGATATGAGTGTTGATTCTTCACGCAACTTGGATTTTCTTTTTTTTTTTTTTTTTTTCAATATATGGGGAGTTAGCTGTGAAGCATTGCACGTAGGGGTGTTTAAAATTTTTAACTTTAATATCGAATCAAAAATTTTAAATTAAATAATAAATACTAATTTAATTAAGTACTTATTTATTATGCAACTCAATAATACTTATAAATATCAAATTTCGAGCATGCTAGTGCCTACAATCTAGGCTTCTACAGATCAATCATATCGTTAGATAGGTAAATTTGTTACTTAATAATATATAATTTCAATGAAATTAAGTGATATTTAAGAATTAACTTTTGTGTACATATATGTAGCAGTTATGTTGTATTTTGAATTGATTTATATGTGCTAGACCAACTGAATTACTGTGTCAATCGATGTTCGCAATGCATGCTCGAATTCGAGCTTTCAGATTTATACATATTTGCAAAACCAAGGAGAAAACTCAAAATCAAAAACTTGTGATCATATGTGGGTTAATTATTGGAAACCGCTGGCTGCGTTCACTTTGCAGAAGGACCAAAATCGAGTCAGCTCTTTCTTGCTAAAGTGTGCTACAGACAAAGAGCATTAATACAAAAGTTGGCAAAGTTAGGTTCCAAAAATAATGAAATCAAATCTTTCTGCTGAGGACGGATAGCATTAAATTAATTTTATAAAATTTATTTTTCTCCCAAAGATCAGGAATCTGAGTTAATATGAAAGAGGTATTAATACTGATGTTTGTTTGGCACAGTTACTAATTGTTTCATTATCTGTTATGAAAAAAATAAAATTAATTTTAATTTTATTAATTATTTAATTAAAATTATATAAATGTATTTAATACAATTAATACACTCTTAATTTATATATTAAAAAAATCGTTATCCAAAGATGTTGAAGTTTAGTTTTGTCCCGGCTGGCCCCTGTCTGGAAAACATGGTGTCTTGATGTCTCTAAGTGGAATCTCAACAAGAACTTCGTGGTTTCGGGGTGTAAAGGATGATGTTTGGATTACTATTATTGGACATATAATTGTCCATAATTAAAACGGTGCCGAGAACGAGGGACAACCGTCCTGGCTGCATTGACTTTTGGTTTGTGCATGATTGTTGTTGAGGTATAGATTCTTTTTTTCTTTTCTTTATTTTTTTTTTCTGTTTATTTTAATCATATATAAGATTTATTGTTGTAATATGTACTTTTCACATAAAAAAAAAAAAACATTTGTCTAAGGCATAGAGTTTAGTTTTAGAGAATCAACTATTCAAATCTAATGGTTTATTTTTAAATTTTAATACTTGAATAGAGTTAATTGGGAGTTCGAGTTTTATTAATTATTTGAATATTTACGACTGATTTATGGGTTATTGTTGCTTTTTTGGCCCATAAGTTAGCCCATTTTCCTTTTCCTCCTGTAATTGCCTTGGTTAAAAAAATACATAAAGTTTAAATTTTTAAGGTTGAGGTATTGAATTAAAATTTTGGGATAAATAAAATTTTATTTAAGTAATTTAGTGATAATTAATATAATTTATTTTTCATTAGAAGTACATGAAGATTTATTAATGATATTTTTATCACTTTTTACTTAAAATTGATGTTTCCAAGTGTAATAATGGAAAAACTATACTCTTCCAAAGTTTGTGTTAATTTTTGTCTTGGAACCTTAAAAAAAAAAAACTCTTTGCCAAACGGGTCCTACTACACTAAATCGGATGGTTGGCCAAAAAAAAAAAACTCAATCGGATAAAGAGACATGTGAGGGAGGAAGATAGCGTTGACGTCACAGCGTGCGTAATGCAGATCTCTTATGTGGGACCCATTCCTATCCTCTTAATTTTCTGGGACTCACCTCAACCCGGACAGGCTTTAACTAAGAAAGGATAAAGTCGAAGTCTGACAATTTTGGGTCACATCTGGTCCTGGACAAGAAAAAAATGCTCAGGCCCACTTGTCATGGGCCTACAATGTAACAATTTGATTTTTCCAGTTTTCTAAATTGAACATTTTATTGGACCGGGCTTCTGTCTCAATCTCAACAAACCGCGATTCTGGATAACGTTCTACGCTCCAATCATTGAGTCGTTTGACTGGTTTCAAAAGAGTCCTCCACCTCGACTCCCCCGAAATCTCGGGAGTTACAGTGTCAGTAGAACTCCGCGTATAGATCTACGTTCCGCATTCCGGTTCCCCAAGCTCCTTTGTAAAAGGGAAGAAGAAGAAGCCTTCACATAATCTATAGCTCTTCAATGTTGCAAAAGGGATTGGCGCATGGCGACTCTGTTTCACCCACAAAACTTGCTCTCCCTCTCTGCGTCGTCTAAGCCATTCTTCTCCTCCGGCCAACACTACCGGCTAAGCTGGAGAACCCAACAATGTCCACCTACGAGGAACTTCAAACTCTGCGCTGCTTCGGTGAACAAACCCAGGTTTTATTTCTTGCACCCTTTTTCTCTTACCTGCTATTCTCTTCATGTTTGTTTGTCTGTTTTTTTAATAGCTTGGTTTTGCTGTATTAGGCGTAGTAGAAAGATAAAGAGTGACGAGGAACTGTGCAATGAAGTTCTGGCATTTACATCTATGGTTGGACTTCCAGAGGGTCATGTCCCAACTTTGAAGGAATTATCGAAGCATGGAAGGTTCTTGAAACTGTACTCTTATTGCCTTTTAGTTCGTTTCCGTTTTCAAATATTATGTTTTTGAGTCTTTCATATGATAGAGAGCTTAGATGGGAAAAACAGAAAAATGAAAAGGAAACAGATTGGGAGCAGCTTTAGAAATACGTGTTATGTTGATTTGTGTTTTTCAACCTTCTGTAGAAAGGATCTTGCTAACCTTGTTAGACGGAGAGGATATAAACTTATGAGAGAGCTTCTTGCTAGTTCAACAAGGGTGGACCTTGTTGTGTTCAATGGAGAAAAAAGTTTGGTGGAAAAGAGCTCATGCAATTCTGAAGAAATTTTAGCAGGTCGATCTCTGATCATTTTTATCATTTGTTGTTGACAATCCCTTGTAATTTAAAAGGTCAGAATGAAAAGGCAAGCAATGAAGTTCAAGATTTTCCCTTGTCAGCAGAAGATGTCGATGACAAAAATTCTACCCTTGGTGAGGACAGCTCTGATAACAATAATTCCATGAAGGAGAGCACTGTGTACGGTTTGGAAGTTCAGAGTGAGAAGGCACAGACTATGGTTGAAGACCTTTTTCCATCAACTAGTGGTTCCATTCAGGAGAACTGTTTGGGGAGTTTGATTGCCAGTTTAGATCTTGAATCTGATAACCACAGTTGCAAGCCTGCGGAATCTTTGTCTATTTCAACCTTGGAGAAAGAAGTGTCAGAGTTCATTCAGAATGGAGACCTGGATAAAATTGAAGGTAATATTTTGATAAACAATATTGTTAATTTGCTTTAGTAATGATTTTTGTGACAGAACAACTTCATATCCTATAGCTTAAGGAACTAAAGTTACAAACAAGTGATATAAACAAATATTGGCTTCTCAGAATTTGGTCCACCTGCTTCTGTCATTTTTAGAGTGTAAGATGGAAACACTTGGTTTGTGGACACTGGTTACAGAAGGGGTCTCATCCTATCATATTAACATCAATATAAGAGGCACTTCTTTCTTTTGTAATGTTACCGAACCTTCCAATAGTATTTAACCATTATTATAATGTCTGTTCCTCTTAGGTTCATGGTATTGTTGTTACAACATTTGCTCCTGTCTGAGCAAAGTAATGTATATCTCTATATTGAAATGGTTGAGCCTTTTCTATGGTGTCTTGGAAATCTGAAGTTAGTTTTTTGGATCTGCTTGATGCTCAGATAGTGTTTCTGGGGTGTTAAATGGAAGTGATGATGAAGAAAGCAAGGCAGTCACAAAAATGGAGGGAGAAGTAGCAATTCAATCAATGAACTTTGATCAAGATTGCTCAGAACATGCCAATAATGATGCTACAACATTGAATGGAAGTTCAGTGATTCCCGACCAGGTTGATCCTGTAATAGTAAAGCATCCTTCATGGGGGTTAGTATGAGCACTGGCTTGTCCATTGACATTAAACTTACTGTTAGAATCAGAGGTACCTTTTGAATGCAACTGTGACTAGTTTATGCCATTATTTACCCATAAACTTTATTGCTCCACCGCTTAGATGGTTTTCTGTATTGTTTTTTTCTCCATGAAAAAATTCAACATGTAGTTGAATATTAGCATGTAATGTTTGTAGAGATGTTTGGGATGGCTTTATTTTCTTTTCATTTGAAGCCTTAATACTCCATTTTATAGTCAGAATATGGAGGTATGGAAGAAATTTAGAGGTTTCTCTCTTGTCCTATTTGTATACTTCTATTCTAAAAATTTGAAAGTTTCTTTATTGTTTTTTCAGACTTAGGACCTTGTCAATTAGAAGTGGGTTATAAATTTTTTACTCAAATTTAGTCAACTAAAGTAAATCTGGATCACTATCTAGTTTCAATTCAAAATGGATGATCAGTGAGTTGTGAATGTTTTGGAATTTAACTTATTTGCAGGGTTGACACTCAGGAATCTGAACAGCTAAAAGGTTATGATGTGGAGGATTTGAATCTGGAGGTCATTGAACATGCCTTACTATTCTAATTTAGTTGACCTGAGTGCTAGATTTGACATTAACTATTGGTTCTTTTTCATCCATGGTACAGTCAATCGGAAGTGAAGATGGTGAAATTGAGATTGATCATCTCAGATTTATGCTGGTAAATTTTTTGACATATTTTGCCTTGCACTAGTCTCGCTGCTTCACCAAATAGGAAGTCATTTGTGTGCTGTCACATAGACTAACCCTGCAGGAATTTTTTTTGTATCCCATTGTGCGCTTAGCAACAAAAGAAGATGGAAATGTCCAGTTTGAAGGAACAGATTGAAATGGAAAAGGTATGTGAAGTATGTATCTTTTGTAGTGAAGCCCTGAGTAGATATTATGTGAAAAGGCTAACCATCCATTACATGCAAATTGCTAGATTTTGGAAAATTAGTTCTCACTTTATGTATGCATGCACTGCCAATCTTTTCAAGACTTTCATAAACTTGTATCTCAATGAACATATAATGACTTTAAAGCAAGGACTTGAAAGTTAGATAATCAGAAATTGAGTTTCTGCACAATTCATAAGTTGTCAAACTTAACTACCACTGCTAAGTCACTTTCACTTCTCTACCAGATTGCTTTGTCTTCCTTGCAAACCAAGGCTGAAACAAAAATCAAGAAAGCTCAAGAATTCGTCTTTCAGAAAGATTCTGAGTTACAAGCTGCAGAGGAGAGCCTTTCAGGACTAGAAGAGGTGTTCAATCTTGTATCTTTGTTGGTTAATTTTTATATGCATCTAAGAACATCTAAGAACCTAGGGTTTTAGCCATGCTTGGCTGTATGTTGTGATATTTTACAGATTTTGTTGCATGTGGGTATTATCAACTGGATTTGAAGATTTATTTAGTTTAGGAATCAACCATCTGAGTTGCTGCTTTATTTACTAGTAAATATGTTAAAGACATTGGTAATACTCACTTAAATGAGCTGATTCAAACCTGGTCTAGGATTATCTAATTTCCACAATTTTTGGGAGTCCCCATCTGATGCTTCCAACCAATATATATGCTAAAAGCAGTTTTTTTTTTTTTTTTCATCCTTATTATCATTCCTATATCTCTTTGTGTCCATTTATTATTTCTGTGCCATTTTTTCGATTCTTTTTATTAATCAGACTGGGCTGAATTTCTGGACTTCTGTATTAGGTCCAAATTGAATACTCTGGGGAAGGTGAAATTGTGGAGGTCACAGGTAGCTTCAATGGTTGGCATCATCGGATTAAAATGGATCCTCAAGCATCTTCTGGTGTCATAGACCCTGTCGGGTCAAGGTGGTTATTCTTATTGCTTTTGTAAAACCCAGTATCTCTATAATCTCACATTAGTCTTCAGATTAATTTTTAATATCTTGGATGACCGTTTTCTATTAATCTCAGTGAAGGTACTTAACTTGTTCTATTGCAGTAGTAAGTCATTTTGGCTAATGTTCTTCTGCTCCCTTCTTTTACTGAAACAACATAGTTGTATCAAAGACTTTATTCTACTGTAATCTATGGTTGCTTCTTTTGCTTGTGGCCTGAAACAGGCTGTCTATTTTTGGCTTTTTAAGATCGAGGGAACTCTAGCAAATGTAGTCTGTTGTACAATGTCAGTACATTTGTTGTTCCAAAGTATATAGACAATGGTTATTGACACCAATTTGTCCTAGATTTTTTTTTAAAAAATTATCCTGGATTTTTGGGTTTTGTAACTGAGAATCCACATTTTCTTTCTAATTCCAACTTATACTAGATTGATTTTTGGAGTTTCTATCCATAATGTTAGAACTAAATAAATGCCCATATCATCTGTTTTCTGAACTGTTTTGGATATATTTTTGTTGTTTATTGGTGAATGATATTTCGCTTTGACATTTATAAATCTAATACTTTTTATGGTTATAAAACCTCACTTTGTCCTATGAATGGTTGTTCAAGAATTGGTAAAGAATTACTGACCCTACCATGTTGACATGTTTTATAGGAAATCCAAAATGTGGTCGACAGTTCTGTGGCTTTATCCTGGGACGTATGAGGTTTGAACTATGATCTAATAATGCAGCAACCTTTTATCTTTTCATCTTAACTGAAATAACTAGTCAGGCTGTGGACATCTGAAACCAACATATGTTGGTTTTTAGTTGACTGGTATCATCTGAAACCAACATTTTCCAAAGATATTTACTTTGATGATGTTGTTTACTTCTAAATTCACATTGTGCCCACTTTAGAAGTGATGTTAGTTGAAAAATGAGTCCTCAATTATCTGAAAACATGGAAGACGGTTAATACTGAGACATACTCTCTCAGTTACTTGTTCTTCACTTGGTATCCAAGATTAAATTGTTTATAATGTTTAGTTCTGTTCCCCCATTCTGAAATAGTAAACTAAATGGCAGATTGTGCCATACTTTGATGCCAGCAACTAGAATCAATATTAGGAGATACTGCAATGATATAGGAAAGGTCCCTAAAAATGTAGTTTAGAGAAAATGGCTAAAACTCGTTTACTGACGATGATCCAAGCAGACCTTCGAAAGGTGAGACAAGTACAAGCAACGACGAGTTTGAATTGTAGACATCTATTCTAAATCTTATGATCTTTCTAAAGATCTAGTTCCATGTGTTTATTAAATGATGAAGTTTTTATGAGTTGTTTCCCATCATTTAACACATTTTCAAATTGCAGATAAAGTTCATTGTTGATGGTCAATGGACTGCTGATCCTCAAAGGGAGTCAGTCAACAACGGTGGCATATGTAACAACATTCTGCGAGTTGATACATAGTTTTGGCTCCTGGAGGAGATTCTCTATATTCTGTGTATAGACAAGGTTAGTTGATTATTTGCTGAAACTTCTGCTAAATACTAACTCTTAAACCTTTCAACCATGGTGAAAACAGAAAACTTCTTTGGATAAAAAAAGTCTCGATCATCGCCTCCACGTCAAGGGTGAAGTTTGATAAAATGTGTTTCAAAAGCAGTGTTTGTTTTGAACTAGCCATCTTAAATTGTTGTGCCATTTTCTTTTTGTCGTAATAATGCCTTATTCAATCATTGTTACATCCTATTGTTATGTACTACAGAAATGCAGGACATTCAATTTATTTATTATAGCTATGGTTGTGGTTTTGTTTTTCAGTATACATACAGAACAGATTTGCTTCAATTTCAATGCACAATGCTTGTACATGGAACAAACAAGCCAAATGCCTATATGTAGGGAGGAGACTCGTGACATGAATGATACTCGGAGGGGATGAATGATCAAATGAAGGGACGGAGAAGTAGAAGGAAAGGGAAGATGGAACTGACTAGAAACCATACCCTTAGAGAAACTAAAAAAGTCTAAACGAAGGGAAATAATTTTTGAATTGAGGAGAAAATTGTGTTTTGAGTCTTTTGACTTTTTTTAATTTGAGTTAATTAGATATGAAACTCTGGATTTTTAGGAAGTTTTGACATATCAAGATGTTCATCAAATCGTATATTACGTCGGCCCTAAATTGGGATCCATATGTGATTGACGATTTGATGGATATACAAGTATGCTAAGGAGTTCTGATTTTTTGTTTTTGCATTAGATATTAATGTTTTAATTTTTTTTTATTTTAAATCATTACCACTAATTTAGGTTGTACTCATCTTTTGAGTAACTGTTTACATGTAGGTAACAATTAATAATTAATATTATATTATTAATAATAATTATTTTTTATTATTTAAAATATTTAACCTATTTAATTAGGATCAATTAATTGTTTATAAAATATTAAAACAAAACACTCTTTATGTCCAATAATTTAATTTGACCC
>BPVZ01000255.1:153397-165316 GCA_020521535.1 Rubroshorea leprosula | reverse complement strand
GTACAATAGTTTAAGGACCAGAATGAAATTTTAACCTCAAAGAAATTTAATATGCAAAACCAGCTGTATTTCAATATCATTAGAAAAAAAAAAACGTGGGAAAAGCTAACGTTCAATTTATCATTAATAAAATATTTGGCTTTCCACTTCCACCAGAAAAAATAAAAAAAAATAAAAAAAAATCAGTTAGAGCAATTACGAACACTTGACTTCCCAGACTTTTCAACACCTCCACGACGAAATTTCTCCGGAAGGTTCAGCTTGAAAACCAGTTCGCCCCTTTCCACGCCAAGTGTCTTCAGAACACTCGTCCCACTAATGCGAACCAACCCAACTCTACAATTTTTTTTCTATAGTTCTTTCCACCCAAAGCTTGACCTTTCTTTTTTTCAGCACAGGCTTATGCGAGCGTCGTTTTCCTCCCAACTTACAACCCGGTTCAGGGTGCTTGGTCTCTGGTACATTTTCACGTGTGGGGCTTCCGGGTTTCGTTTCACACTGTGATTCTGTGAATTATAAATTCAACTAACGAACCCCTTTGATGGGTACTACTGACCTCTCCCACCCTCTTCTCCAAGTTTCCCATTTCCTTCTCCGGTGATTCATAGCCCTCGTACGTCCAGAGGTAAAGTGAAAGTTTCTTATTTCAATTCAATTGTTCGATTCTGGGGTTTGTCCATTCTTTTTTCCATTTTGTATATTGTTGATGATTTAAGTTTGTAATTTGATGATATATGATTCTAGATCATGCAAAATCAGCCGGGGTTAAGACGTTCTTTTGATATATATATAAATATATATATATATATATATATTATTTTTCTTTTTAGTAAAGAAGTCATTTTTAAATAAAAATACTTCTGCAACTGTATTAAGTGGAAAAATCTCACATCCAAATATAACAGGAAAAACAGTGTGATTTAAATAAGAACAAAGTTATATTGCTAGCTGGTTTTTAGTTGGGTCAATCCTTGCGTTGAAGGTCACATGCCAATTTTCAGATGGTACTTAAAAGCAATTGGTTTTTTTTTTTTGGTATACTTCGATGTGGGATTTTACAGACAGCTTAACAGTTGAATCTCTGGAAGCAGAGATTCTGTGATTTCATATTGCTGATGCAGATGGTTTTTTATTTTAAGGGAAAGAAGGCGAGGAGTAGAAAGCTTCAGTGATTGGTTTCTTGGTGATAGAAAGAATCGGTCTTCTTTAGAATTAGTATATATGCAATGGCAATGGAACTCATACCAATCGGAACAATCTTGGCTGTGGTAACAAACCAGGTCATGAAAACAGCTCAGGCTGCAAAAGATATTGTCATTGAGAAGGATAGTTTTAAGGTCCTGTCTAAATACCTCTTTGATATTGAGCCTGTGTTGAAGGAATTGCAGCTGAAGAAGTTAAATGATTCTCAAGCCGCAAGACATGCTCTTGAAGCTCTGGAAGCAGATGTCAAGAAGGCAAATAACTTGGTTGAGAAGTACAAGAACCGAGCCCGTTTCTATTTACTTGTAAAGTGTCGACACATTGTACATGAAGTTCAAGAAGTTACAAGGGATATTGGAAGGTCTCTGGCTGCGTTATCCATTGCGAATACTGAGCTTCTTTCAGGGATATCCGATGAGGTTAATAGGTTACAGGATGAGATGCAGAGAGTTGAATTTGAGACTTCACACTCTCAACTTCAAATTGTTGACAAATTAAATCAGGGTCTCAGGGATCAGAAACTTGACCAGGGTTTTGCGAATGACATGCTTGAAGAAATAGCAAGGGCAGTTGGGGTGCCGGTTGAACCCTCAGAGATAAGCAAGGAGCTAGCAAGCTTCAGGAAGGAAAAAGAAGAAGCTGCCAACAGAAAGGAAAGAGCTGAAGTTTTCTTCTTAGAGCAGGTTATTGAGCTGCTTTCGCGAGCAGATGCTGCAAGAGATCATGAAGAAATGCAGAAGCAGTATCTTCAAAGGATTCAGGTTATAGAGCGATACGATGCCAGGGAAGAATGCATCCCTCCACTTAATCCTTTCATTTGTCCTATAACTAGGACTGTAATGATTGATCCTGTGAGCCTTTGCACAGGCACTACATGTGAGAGAGCTGCCATTGAAGCTTGGTTTGATGGTGGGAAGCGAACTGATCCAGAAACTGGAGAGATGCTTGAAGATACTTCTTTGAGGTCTAACCTTCCACTTAGGCAATCAATAGAGGAGTGGAGAGAGCTGAATTATTGCCTTAAAATCAGAGTTTGTAAGGCTAAGTTGTTATCAGGTTCTGATTCATCTATGGAGGAGGCCCTAAGCCAAATGCAGGACCTGATGAGAGAAAATTCAATAAATAAGGACTGGATTTCCATAGGAGGTCTAACTGATATTATAATCTCTGTCCTCGGCAATTCACGCAATAGAGAAGTGAAGAGAAAGATTTTAATCACTCTGAAAGATATCGTGGAGGGGCACACAAGAAATAAGGTAAGCTGCTTAGAAATAATAAGTTCAAAAGATATTACCTTTGAGCAAAGTCCATGCTTTCCCTAAACTCCTCGACCCCTCTCCCCAATTTTTCACTTTTAGTAATTCTTTTGTTTCTTCTTCCACTTGCCTCCATGCATACTGCATGCATGTGTTCATGCAAAATCTTATTGACTGAACCAAATTGATTTGTCTTGGGCATAATGACATGCATCTGATAAACCTGGCATATTGAAATTGAGATTTTCATTGATTGTGCCGTTCATGATTGCTGCCAAATAACTGCATGTATGGATACAGATGTACGTACATATTATATATAGGTAAGTTCTTGATAAATAATGAACCACGTATGCCCTTTGAACAAATTTTATAGGAAAAGGTCATTGAGAATCAAGGATGGGATCACATTGTACCCTGCTTGGGACGTGACTCAAGCATATCAAAGGCTACAGTTGAATTGCTATTTGAATTATTGCAAGATAGATCTGGTTGGAATGTATCTGCCTGCAGGAAACTTTCTCACCAATGCAGTGGGATTCTTTTTCTTGTTACCCTTTTGAAGGGTCCAGTAAGGGAATCAGCAGAGTATGCTGAGAAAATCTTAAATAAACTTTTTGATATTGATGAGGAGACCATTCCTCGAGCTGCCAAGTCAGGGTGGTACAAACCACTTATTGATCGCATCACTCAAGGTTGGTAAACCATTCCCTACATACTTTCTTGGTTTCTTTTTTTTTTTAACAGCTCTGTGGTTTTCAAGATTCAATCTTTATACTGTTACAAAGGATGTCTTCCAATCAATTAGGTGACTTGTACTTGTTTCTTCTTCCAATTTTGTACAGTGATTCAAATTTTTGTCCAATAATAGCCAGAGGCACCAGAAAAAGATGGTTTGGATAAGAAAACCTATCTTGGTTATGAGTTATTGTGAGTCAGCAAAAACTACTCATCTTCTAAGAGGCATTTGAAATCCCATCTAAATTGTAGGAGGCTACATTATTTCTGTTATATTATCTTATCTACCCCAGAGTTTTCCCAAGTTGTAGATCATATTTGTCTGTGTCGTGTACCTATAAATTCTCTGATAATCTAGGGAAAAAAAATTCTATGTCTAGATTGTCAAATGAATCTTCATTATATAAAAATATTATTGATGTATTTGTTTAACTGGAAAGCAGTCATGTTGATTGATTCTGCTGAATATTTTCAGGTCCAGAATCTTCAAAGATATCAATGGTGAGAGCATTAGTTAATATGGAATTGGTTGATTCTGATTTAAAGCTCCTTGGGGGGGAAGGCATCATACCTCCTTTGCTTGAAATGGTAGCATCTGGCAATATTGAATCAAAGGAATTGTCTTTATCTATTTTAGTTAAACTATGCGGTTGTCATGCCAATAAAGAGCTTCTTGCTGCTTCTGGTGGAGTTCCTCTTGTTCTGAAACTAATGTTCTCTCCACATGTTCGCACCCTTATTATTGTTAGATGCTCTGAGATCCTTGAGAAACTTTCTTCTGATGATGATGGAATTAAGTTCTTTGTTAATGAGAAAGGGGTTCAACTTGAGTTGGAGCAGCTTATTGTTGATTTGTTGGCTTTGCAACAGAATACCAATTCATCACATAACTTTCGAAGGCCTGCTTTGCGTGCACTTTTAGGAATTTGCAAGTCTGAAGCAGCATTGGTTAAGACAGCAGTTCTCACAGCCAATGGTGTATCTCTAGTCCTTCCTCTTCTTGATGATTCTAACTCAGAAGTACAAGAAATTGCTATAAGTCTTCTCTTCCTATTTTCTCAGCACGAGCCACAAGGAGTTGTTGAGTACCTTCTCAAGCCCAAAAGACTTGAGGCTTTAGTGGGGTTTCTTGAAAATGACAAGGGTGATGCCCAGCTGGCTGCTGCTGGTTTATTGGCTAACCTGCCAAAATCTGAAATATCACTAACCAAGAAGTTAATTGAATTGGAGGGACTTAATGCACTCATAAATATTTTAAGATCAGGAACAACTGGAGCAAAAGAAAATGCTTTAAGTGCACTATTCAGGTTCACAGATCCAGCAGATCCTGAGTCACAGAGGATAGTTGTTGAACAAGAAGCTTACCCCTTGCTTGTAAATTTTCTCAGATCTGGTTCAGTGACAGCAAAAGCAAGAGCAGCAGCTCTGATTGGTAATCTATCAGCGAGCACTCCTAAGCTAGTGGATGTACCTGAACAAACTGGGTGCTGGTGTTTTTGGAGATCGCGTGTTCCTTTATGCTCCGCACATGGTGCTATTTGCAGTGTAAATACTACATTTTGTTTATTGGAGGCAAATGCTTTGCCTCACTTGGTAAAACTTCTACAGGGGGAAGTTGATGCAACTGCTTTTGAAGCAATTCAGACACTTTCCACATTGGTTCAGGAAGGCTGTCCACACAAAGGGGCTAATGTCTTGCATGAGGCTGATGCCATAAAGCTAATCCTGGAGATTTTAACTTGGGGAACAGATTCTTTGAAGGAAGAGGCACTTGGACTCCTAGAAAAGGTTTTTCACTCAAGGGAAATGGTGGAGATATACGGAGCAAAAGCTAGATACATTCTTGTTGGTCTAAGTGGTAGAAATGTTCATGAAGATGGCCATTTTGGAAGGAAGGCTGCAAGAGTCTTATCACTAATTGAACGCTATTCAAGATCATCAACATCTCTTCTTCCAGGAATTTTCACATAGAGGCATAAGTTTTCAGGTTAGAACAGAGTTTACATCAACTTCTTCATAATATTAATGAATTATTGCAATTATAGCAACTCATTGGTTTCAAAAGCATTCTGAAAGTATCCAGTACATATATTTGTGTACAGGGTCTGTATGTATAGACTATAGAAAGAAGCAGTCCACATACCATTCATGTAACTAGGTTCTTGCAGAATTAGTTTGCACATTTATATAAGGTGTCTGTGCTTTTTGACCTCTCTGTTTATGTTGGTACATTTGAGTGAGGGCTATACAGAATGCTATACTGAATGTACCTTCTCCAGTTCCGCATTTTAGGTTGAAGAAAACTGGTTTTGTCAAAAACTTACAACTATGACAGTAATGTTCACTGATAGCAGACGTTATGCACATTCTTTGTGAATCTTTATGTTTGATATCTGCCACATTAAGAAGGATGCATCAATATGTCTATGACTAGTTGCAAGCTTTCATTGTGTGAACAAAATAAAATCTAGGGTTCTAGGGTTCAGTTTTCTCCTGGGTCATTAATAATGAAAATCAACAGGTTTGCTTTGGTTTATGATGCCTTTGCCCAATTATCTGTTGGACCTGGGCTTATCCCAATCACAAAGTTGGCATTAGTCTAGCCAATGAAACTTGAGCTATACCAAACTTACGACTTTCTGAGCTTTGGAGATAAAGCTTGAAACCCTAATCTGCTTGTTACACACTTTCAGGTTAGAAAAAGGAAATCTGCTATAAATCCGCCTTAGGATGATCTTATGGTCAAAAATGAAAACTTATAACAAATCCACACGTCAATACCTAGACTCCAACCTTTATTGACCAAACATTTTCTTTATTGGGGAATAATTCTAGATTTAGGAGACCAAAGAGTAGGGGAAGGGTATTTGGATCTATACTTTCCCCTGACAAAGGAGCAACAAGGGTTAGGGCCATTCAATGTATTGATCATACCAAGAATGATAATACCAAGAAATAAGTGCAACTCACGGCCAAAAAAAAAAAAAAAGAGAATAAAAGAAGAAGAAGAAGAAGAAGAAAGAAATAGTGCAAGTCTTGCTTGTTTTTGAAATCAATTATCATAATATATTATATTAGGTATAAGTTAAGAGTCTAATAAATATATTATTTTGTAATTAATTTATATAAAAAATTATAAAAATTGATATTTATCTTAATATTGTTGATGCTTGAATAATTTTAATTAATTAATTGATTAAATCAAAGTCAACATTTACATTTTTCATACACATTAATTGTGAAAGAGTGCATTAATTATACTTTAACTTGCATGAGTATATTTGGGATATTAAGGACTCGCTTGATATAACGGTTTTTGAATAAGAATTAGTGGTTTTATACAAATTTTTAAGAATAAGTATTTGATAAAGTTTTATATTTTGAAAATGCTACAAAGAAAGTGTTTGGTAAAAATTTTTATTTAACGATTTGGGATTAATAGATAATTGTTAGTGTCCAAATCGTTAAAAATTTGAAAAAACTAATTTAGATAACTTTTTGTATAAAACCATTAATAGATTGAAATTTTTAATCTTATTGATAAATTTATCCATTTTAATTTGTTAATTTTTTGTTATGGTTTTTAATTAGTACTTATCTAATTAGATTCAACTTATTTTTTTTATCTTTAATAACATTAAGTGATTATTATATTTTTATTTTTTGCATTAATTTATCACAGAAAACTAGCTTAATAAAAGAATTTACTAATTAGATGAAATGATTAAATTTTTTTATTTAAAAATAATACAATTTTTTCTTTATTAAAAAAAATGAGTGTGTGATTACATTATTATAATTTATTTTATTTATTTATTTTCTTATTAGTATTTTTATAAAATTAATAATTTTAATAATAAAAAATATAAAAAGAAAAAAATGCACTTGTAATATGTTTGGGTTAAGGGGAATAGAAGAAAAAAAGGAGAATAGAAGAAAAAAAGTTTTTTAACCAATCAAATTATAAAGTTTTGAAAATATTATAATTTGGTCGATCATAAAATTTTTCCTCCTCTTCCCTCCCCTCCATTTCCCTTAACCAAAGCATACGATTAGTTGTTTTTAAACATGTTTTTATTAGTCATTTAATGTTAAATAATAACCACTAACTATGTAAAATCAAACAGGTACTCCCTCTATGCATTTTTAGTAAACTTAATTTGACTTTTCGACTATTTGAATATGAATTTTATATGAAAATTTAACACATTAAATAAATAATAATTAAATTTTTTTTATCAAATAAAAGTATTCAACAAGATCTTCATGTAAAAAGAAAAACCATTTCAATTGTTGTTCATATAAGTTGTTAGATTTTTATTTGAAATTCATATTAAAAAAGTCAAATAGTCAAACTAGGTTTACTAAAAATGAACAGAAAAAGTATATTAATTGAATATGTTATCTACTATCTACCACCTACTATGCATTAATCGCCATCCGTTATCCGTTAATTACTACCCATTATTCGTTATTACTATCTGTACTACTATCTTTTATCTATTATTTATTAAATTTTAATAATTATACCAAATAGATTGAAAAAAAAAGGCCCTTTTTAAAACCCCTCCACATTAATTTAAGACATTATTTTAATAGGTCAATATAGCCTAATAAATGCCACTAACTTGTGCTCTAGGGCATAAGTTAAAAAATTACTCAATGAAAGTAGGGTGATGAGGTAACCTCTTTCCTTGAGCTGTCCACTTCCCTAGATATGTAGAAATGATCTCTTTTCTTTAAAATCTAGTTCATTTCTTGTGAGTAGAAGGATGGTTGAGAAATATTTTCACTCAAGTGTATGGTGTGGTATATACTTTTTATTGTGCTGAGTTGAATTTTAGTTCCTCATCTTCTCAGATTGGTTGAGATTTTGTCTGCTTTCTTCTTCCTTTATAAAACTACCTAGCATACTTGATGAGATTAGTAAACCTCTTTTTCTTTTCTCTTAAGCACTTTTAAATTAATGATTTCAAATTTAAATTTTAAAATGAGTTTAAAAATTTTTTAAATAAAAAAAATATTTTTATTATATAGTCTATTCATCATCAAAAATATCAAAAATAATAGACCCACAAGCTGGCACTTAATTTTAAGGTAATCAATAGCTAGGGTAGTGGTAAGCTTTAGTTGGTAGTTGGAGGAAATCAGTAACCTTCATATAATTTCTGTTTCTAGAAGTGATGGAGGCTATATGTATTTTTCGATGTCTCGGTAGCCGCCAGATGGTAGATAGGATAGCAATCCTCAGCTTTTGCACTCTTTTTTTTTCTTTTTTTTTTTGGGTACGTTTTGAATATATGGAGATTTGGTTATGGAGGTCTGACCTCCGAACTAAATTAAAATTTGACTTGAAAATGAACTAGTTTTAAAATGTATAAAATTGATTTAGAAATACATTAATTATTTAAATAAAAAAATTAAGAATTTTTTTATTTTATTAAACAATTTACAATTTAAGAGATTAGAAAAGAGATATTTCAAGGCGTTGATGGGGTTTGAAACCCCAATAAACCAATTCAAATATCTTAAGACTTGAGGACAAATCACTTGATTCTGAAATTTTAATTTATTAAGGACTCTTTATTTATTTTTTTTGATTAATTTAAATTTTTTTTTTTTTTCTTTAAAAAATTTATAAAATTTGAATACGTAATCTACAATAGATAAACGGATTTAATTTAAGATTCATGCCGCTGGATCCAAACGAAAAATTTATTAAGGGTTCTTCTCTTGAGCCAACTAGTATAATAAAAAAATACCATTTAATACATTTTTTAGGTTTGCAATCAAGCCGAAATTTGAGTCAATATATGGGGCCGCTGAATCAAAAGCTGCTCGTTAACCAGAAGTCGATATATAATACTTTTTTATGTTTGCAATGAAGCGGAATTCTGAGTCAACATGTGGGTGTTTTCAATTGAAAGCAGCTCATCAAAATGAACTCGAGATATTATACAACAACAACCTAACTTTTTCTTTGTCTTTTCTTAAAAATTGAAGCCTAATAACAAGGTAAGCAATATATGACTTCACCAATCAAATTAATTCCTCAAGTTAGGTTATCGATGTTAGTGAATGAAAATAAACGTATTGTTTTAAAACTTTGTTGTCGGGGTCCATATAAGCATAATAACTTTAAATTCCATCTCCCAACCACCATTTTAAGTTTTTGAACCCCTATACAATTCTTATTTTTAAAGGTTAGGTTAGATTTACAAACAAATTAATATTATTTTACAAGTTAAGTTTAAAGTTTAAATTTTAAAATAATATTAAAAAATTAATTTTTTTAAAAAATATCAAACCAATGTGAAGATTATATTGTTAAGATTACTTTAAAAAAAATTAATTTTATCTAACGATGTAAATAATTTAGTATTAATTTTTTTTGGTTAAAAATAAGAGATTCTGAATTCGAGTCATATGACATACATGTGAAGTGAGATAAATGACATACAGGTGAGTGAGATAAATGATAAACCCCATTGTATAACCAAGATAAAAAAAATTTTTAATATATAAAAATTGATCTAAAAATATTTTGACGACAAAAAAAAATCTTCACCTTAAAATTAGGAGTCACAGCCAGGATTCCTTAGAAAAGATAGAATTTTCTTCCAACAATTATTTATATATATACATTGTATATCAAGGAAGAAGAAATTGAATTGGATTGGGGTTTCGTGTGAAGTTGTTTCATTAATTTAAAGGTGCACCACCTCTTAAAGCTAAAATGGGCCAAATCTTTTGTCCACTTGGTTGGAGAGTGGAGGCCATAATTAAAGAAATAATGTAAACGTGAGAGTTAGGGGTTGGTTAGAAGTTTGAGCATTAATAAAGGCCGACGGAAATGGTTTGGTTTGTTGAAGGAAACTCCCATCAGAAACAAGGGGTCTAAATTTACTTTCGACACGCAATCTAAAAATACTTTTTAAAAATAACGATAATAATTTAAAATTTTAATTTTAGGAAAAAATATTGTTTGCAGGTTTTTTTTTAAAAAAAATATTTAAAAATTTATCTCTAATTAATATTTTTAAAAATTAATTTTATTTAGGTTAAAAGTTCTATTTATATAGCTAATGTATGTTAATTTTCATGAATAATAATAAATGAAATTAAAATTTGAAATCAAAATCTAGGATCAATGATATAATATAAATTATACTATTTAAAATATTAAAATGTGAACTTATATTATTGGTTAAATACCCTTTTTGGTCCCTCTATTATAGGAAAAAGTCACTTTTTGGTCCCTGTATCGAAAAAATCCATTTTTTTGTCTTTACTGTTCACAAATCCGACCCATTTTTAATCCTTCCATTAATTTTTGCTCACGTGGCACGTTAATGGGAGCAGCTAATGTGGATATGCCAACATGTAAAAGATGCTTATACAGACTTAATGATACCTTCCACGTCACCCTCTAGGTGCGGGAAAAAGAAAAAGAAAAGGTTAAATGCTAAATTTGATCCCTCAACTTTATAAGTTTGCATTTTTTTTATCCTTAGATTATTCTTTTCACTTTTTTGATTTTTTAACTCTAAAAATTACACAATTTTGATTCTTCTGTCAGTTAAACATGACATGACAATTAAATAATTCCATTTGACATTTTCTTTTAATTTTTTTTATGACATGACAGTTATATATATTATAATTATGTTATATAGATAAATAAAAATGTTACGCAGATAAATATTTATATTTTAATTTAAACATTACCCTTAACTCTCAACCCCTCTTCGTCCCCTTCTTTCTTTCTCTTTCTTTCTTTTCTACCCAGATCAGTTGGGTTCGTCGAAACCCAGCCTTGCTGGTTGCTCGAACCCAACTTTACTGCGTTCGTCAAAACTTAGTTACTGGTTTCATTAAAGCCACTGAGTTCATCAAGCCAGTAGATCTCATCAAATCAAATTAACCCTTCAATAAACAATATCATTCAAACTCTAATCCAATTCTAACAAAAATGCAATCAAACTCTAATCCAATTCTAAGAAAAATGCAATCAAGAACCGAAAATGAAAATAGAAAGAAAAATGAAAAAACATGGAAATAGTATCGAAACCCAACAAGGCTGGGTTTGCGCAACATGGCTGGGTTGGTCGAAACCCAGCCTTGCTAGTTTCGTCGAGCCTAGGTTGGTCAAACCTAGCCTTGCTGGTCGCGCGAACCTAGGAGTTGGGTTTCAACGAACCCAGCAAGGCTGGGTTCGCGCGACCTGCAGGGCTGGGTTCGCACGACTAGCAGGGCCGGATTCGCACGACCAAGACCAACAAGGCTGGGTTCGTGCAACCAGGACCAACAAGCGAGAACAGCAAGGAGATCGGATTTCAGCAAGCAAGAAACATTGGATTGGATGAAATAATCGAGACGGACGGGATCGGAGCGGATTTCATGTTTGTGTTTTGTGAAAGAGTTACAGAAAAGGAAGGTAATCAGCGGTAGCTGGGAGATTTCGGAGGGTTTGGAGGAATTTTTGAACAGAAGTTTTGAAGTGAGATGCAGCATAGAAAGCAATGCTCGACAAACCCAGCTACCCAACTCGTCGGAACCCAGTCGATCTGGGTAGGAAAGAAAGAAAGAGAAAGAAAGAAAGGGAAGAAGAGGGATTGAGAGGTGAGGGTAATAATGTAATTTTATTTTTTAATTAAAATATAAATGTTTATCTACGTGATATTTTTATTTATCTATATAACATAATTATAATATATATATA
>BPVZ01000255.1:119346-130440 GCA_020521535.1 Rubroshorea leprosula | reverse complement strand
TTTTTATTTTAAATATATATAAAAAAATTATAAAAATTAATATTAATTTTAATATTAAATGAATGAATTTAATTAAATAATTAATAAATTAAATATTAATTTTTATTTTTTAATATAAATTTATTAAAAAATATATTTATTATATTCTTATAATGTATTCTAAAAGATATAATAGAAAAATCTTTTATATTATTTTTTTTGTTATTATTAAAGGTACCATATAATTTCTCCATTATCCTTTCTCTTTCCTCTTTCAAGTCATCTCAGACCATTTTACAAGTTGCATGTCAATTGGACACCAAAAGTGGGTCCATTTGGATCATGGGAATTGAATTCTGAAAATTTGAGCCCGACCTAAAACCTTTTCCATGTTGACCTAGATGATTAAGATTCTTAAAATTCTAAAAACATTTTTAAAAATGAATTGTTTATCTATTTTTTTTTTTTCATATATTTGTGAAGGCCAAAAATTTTCTTCTTTTTTTTTTTTTTAAATATGAATATGAGAAATATTCTTTATAAATATTTAACGTTTAAAGATTATTATATGCACTCAATGTGAGTCTAAATGCATAAACACTTTTCCTCTCATTGGTTTTCTCCCTTTTTTTTTTTCTTTTTTTTTTTTTCAAAATTTTTAAATGAAAGCCCAAGTACCACATGCACTCTGCCATTGATATCATTTCCCCTAACGCTTTCAATGAGTTTTTGATTCAATAGAAAAGTGAAGCTGAAACACTAAAAAATCCCAAAGTTTCATGCCTCGCCCAATGTGAGCGCATATATATATATATATATATATATATATATAAACCTACAAATATCAGCAATAGTGTGGAGAATATGCTTAATATGTCGGTGGCCCCAACAAAAAAAAAAAAAGCTTACTGTGTCATCACAGGCCACAGCAGTTTCCAATCTCATCTTGTCCACAATATCAAATCACCCACAATCAACTGCCTAGGATAAATACATAGCTTAGAATTGTCGGCATATATCAAATCTGTGGAGGCTAACATTGGAAAAGATAGGAAGTGAAGTGATGCAGATTGAACAGTCAAAAAGGGACTGCCTACAAATTGCTGATCATACGTTTTTCTTCAAAGGGAAACTTTTTAGGTAAGAAAAACATAAGCAATAATGTTCGAGAAAAATGACAAACAGTGTCCATTCATTCTATTATTACATAGATCACCCCTGCCCTAACCGACATTAAATTGCCAGCATCCAGGATTGTGATTTGTGCTCCAACAATGTAAACAGATTCAAGGAAAAAGTAGAAATATCCATTCTTGCTGCAGATTCAGGCGCGGTAATGAACCTCAGTGAACTTGAGTCTAAACAGGATCTGGGTTGTGATTGCTCCCGGTTTTCCTCTTGAGAAGTGATTCTCTCGCTGGTGGTGACCAACTTGTTTATAAATATGAATACTGATAATGTTGTACTAGATAGAACAATCTTGGTTGCAGGTGGAAGGCTGTAAGTTTCAAGGAACATTCATGACTTGGATGGACTGCAACATGTCGGATACGGCAATTACAAGGTCACCTGATTTTATCATTCCTCTGGCCTTGAGTAGGGAGAAGGTTTTGTTAAGATTACTTTCCATATCATCAGAGAAGCTCAAGCGGAAGGGTATCAGACCCCACTGTAGGTTCAGACGCCTACGCACGGAAGTGGTGGTTGTAAAAGCAAAGATGGGGCAGTCTGGTCGACAACGTGATAGGAGAGATGCCATATGTCCTGTCTTCGTGTAGACGAAAAGGGCATCCACCTCCAAATTGTTAGCTGCATATCACATACTCCATTAATATCACCATTAAAGAAAAACTTATAAGTTCTTAGTATTGGGAATATGGCAACTCAAGTTGCTCTGAATTTTATTAAAATGCTAAGAGTGAGGAACAAGGGCTTAGGATGGAATGGGCAGTCTCCATCTACAATAAGATTTTTGTTATGTCTCAGGAAGTTTTAACCAAACAGAAACAGGAAGAGGGAGAGAGAGAAGGCATCATCAGAAGCCCTAACCAAGGATAAAGAGAGTTTTAGCATATGAATTTCTAAAACAAACATATAAACCAAGTTTGAGATACCTTTAAACTACTTTACAATGCTACTAAATGGGGCTGTCACAATATTCACTAAAATACATTTCTTGATGATACATTTGGAATGAGCTCTTATTGAAGAAAAGTATCCTTCTTGTTATTTAAAAACTCAGAAATAGAAGAAGAAGACAGCAATTAGTTCTCTAAAACATAACTTGCCACCTAAAATTATTTCTTTGAATAACTAAACAGCATCAAATAAAAGATTCTTCTGTTGAAGCAAACACTATTAGGTCATATGAGTTTCCAACTGAAAGGATTAGACATTATACGCACAAATTCATGCAGAAGCACAGTCATACATTTAGAAGTCCTAACATAACAAAAGAATACTTACCCATCTTAGCAGCAGAGTTGCAAATCTCTTCTGAAATACTATCTGCAAATGAAGTTCCCACATCTGGAAGTTCCATTGCTTCATAGCGTTTCTCCTCCCTCCACCATCTCTCAATCCTCAGGCTAACATTTCTCAGAACAGCCAATGCCTTCTCAGGATACTGTCCCATGGCTGACTCACCAGAGAGCATCAAAGCATCTGCTCGCTGTCTCACTGCTTCAGAAACATCGGCAACTTCAGCTCTGGTGGGTGTAGGGTACTCAATCATAGATTCAAGTAGCTGAGATGCAACTATCACTGGCTTATTTAGCTGCCTGCATAGCTTTACAACTCTTTGCTGGGCTGATGGGACCTGTTCTAATGGTATTTGAGCACCTAAATCTCCTCTTGCAACCATAGCCCCATCGGATGCTCGTATGATCTCTTCCAAGTTCTTTAATGAGTCAATACTCTCTATCTTTGCAATAACAGCAATGTCACTGCACCATAATGTTATAAAACCATTGTTAGCTTAAAAATGTAGATAGATGATGCTTTTTTTTACTTACTGCAAAAGCAGAATAGTTCTAGATTTTCCATCTCCATATTCTAACTTGCAACTTTTGAGAGTAAGTTGGCGCAGAGGCAGCAGTAACAGCAGAACCAAAATAATGAACATAAGCCAATACAGACACATATGGCAAAAGTAGAAGTTCAAAAAACTTGAAAAGCGCCACAGCTAACATGACAGAACACATCCAATGCTTACCTATCCCGTGCCCGTGCAGCAATATAGCTTTTAAGGTGATTAATCACTTCAGCAGACTTGACAAAGGATATTGCGATGAAATCAACACCTTCTGCAATCCCAAAGTCAATATCCAACCAATCCTGAAGAAAACATTTATATTCTCAGTAACAGTTTCCGGAAAAGTATACGAGCACTCTGCTATGAATATTGAAGGCAAACAGGAAGGTCCATCAGATGAACTGCAGACATGCAGGCTGGCATAGGTACACATTCAAACACTCAAGCTGAAAAGAATAATTGGGATGAAAATATGTCCTCAAAAAGACTCCTAAACATATTATCTCCCTAGGTGCTAATGTTCATTATATTGTTGTTAGGGATCAAAAGATAAATTATAGATATGTCAAGAGCTTAATGGCATCCAAAAGGAGCTCTGGTTCTTTAACCAGTAGGAGATTTCGGAAATTCAGTTTGTCAGTAGCCTTTTATCCTCCTTCTCCATCATGCTCATATTGATGTCATAACATTGGAGGGAGCTAAAGCAATTAATTCTGATGAGTAAATATAAAGAAGTAAAAAGAAAGGAGCAACCTTGGAAGAAATGGTGGGAAGCATGGCATTACGCTCACGGACAAGACTCCCATCCCTCCAGAAAGTCAAATTAGCTCGTGGAAGCAACAATCCAGGATCAGTGCACCTACACTTGACATCGGGACCAATCTTCTCAGTCACCTCAAACCTCACCATTCCACCATCTACAAGGAGTTCATCACCAACTTTCACATCTGCACCACATCAACATTTAGTTCATTCCCAACATGCATGAATACATGAATAGCACAGCATTATTGCTAAATTTCTTTATAGAACAAAGAACATGTTTTTAATCAAAGTCAATCCTCAGATAACAACCTTCAGCAAAACCATCATAATTTACGATAATGGTGCGTTCTGGCAGACCCGAATCAAAAGCTCGAACACTAAACGTCCAGATTTCCCCATCCTGCATACCAAGTAACACCAATTCTTTAGATTGCTAAATGAACAAAATAAACTCTCTTGTTATTCATTCTTGTATTCCACCATAATCTTACGAACACTATATATCATTGGTGCCTTGGCTAAAGGTGGTTGCTTGAGGCCTCTCAATAAACATCACTAACTACTGTTATATTTTCTGAGCTAATGAAAATTCGTTGTAATCTCACCCAAACAAGTGAAAGAAATGATACTTCCTTCAAACCCTTTTTCTAAATTGTATTCATTTCTTATTCTATCTTGAAAGAATTACCTCAGCTTTTGCCGAAGGAGCACCTCCGAGTTCACCCATGTGAATCTCACTTCCTTCAGTGTCCATCATAATGGCAACCGCGAACCCTTTCTCCTCATTGAGCCTCCTGACACGCTCGATCACTCTGCGGTGCCACTCGCGGGTGCCATGGCACATGTTAATCCGAGCCACGTTCATTCCCCCAACCGCCAACGACTCCAGCTGCTCGAACCCGCACGTCGCAGGCCCAATCGTACACACAAGCTTGGTCCGCCTCGTACTCCTAAAGCCGTTCTCTTTCAGCTCCGCCTCCGTCACCGTATCCACCTCAAGAGACCCCGAATCCGACTGCACCCGCACCGCCACGGAGTCCGCGGATAAAACCCCGGTCACTACGGTTTGACCGTTGTCGACGGCACCAACTTTCGATGACGTGGCATCGAGATCTGAAGAGGAGGATTTGACTGCAGGGAAGGAGTGCTTTCCAATCAAAAGCTTGATAACAGGGAATCGACGATACAAGGAAGTGACCGTCTGTTTTGGAAGAGTGAGGTAGGGGGAGCGGGAGGGAGTGAGGAATTGGAGCGACTGCGACATTGATGAGCCGGAAAATAAGCGGTTTCCGATGAACAAAAGCGTCCCGACGGCACTGGAATGGAATCAAGAAGAAAATGCCGAAGAAAAACTTCAGAGAATTCAGCTTTAATGGCGGATTTGGGGAGGGAAAAGTGGCGGAGATGCCCAAGCAGGGCCACCAAGGTTGTGAGTTTCGGAGATGTTGTAGAAGCTAACCGAGAGGAGCTCCGATGTAATCATCATGGTCACGTGGCGGATTCTAATTGGCTATAGTTAAGTGATGAGTTTTATTCTGCTCCGTGGCTGTTTCTTATTGGTGTTCTGTTGAGTTTAAAATGGTATCTGGAACATGGAAAGGAAGTTCGACAAGTTAATGTAAATCCACAGGCGATGACAGAATCGGTAAAAGCTTACTTTTTAACCTGTAACCTTCTTAATTTAAAAGTTTTACGTATATCTTATATTATAATATTTTTAATTTTTAATTTTATTATTATATTTATAAATTTTAATTTTTTATTTATTAAAATAAAAAAATAATCTTTATTTTATGTTAATTATTGATTTTATTAGTTAAAATTAAATTTTTATTAATTAATAATTAATTAACAGAATTAATAAAATAAAATAAAATTAATTTTATTAATTAAAAAAATTTTAATAGTTAATAATTAATTAACAAAATTAATAAAATATTACAAAATAAAAATTATTTTTTTAAATTTTAATAAATAAAATTAAAATTTATAAATTTAATAAAATAAAAAATAAAAAATATTATAATATAAAATAAAAGATTAAAACTTTTTAGATAAAGCAAGTGAGAGTTAAAAATAACCTTTTTGTCGACAGAATCTACTGACGTTATTGTCGGAACTTGCGGTACTAATTTTTTATAAATATAATATATTGTGAAAGTATGTCGAATCCAATTGTATAATTTAAAGTACACTCTATCCATCAAACATTTCCCCTTTAAGAATGGATTAAAGGGTAATAAAATTACTCTTTTTTTATAATTAATTTTTATAAAAAAACATAAATATTGATTTTGTTTGAATTAAAATTATATGCAAGTTAACAATGTTAAAATAAAGTTAATTTTATATTTTTAATGAAAATTAATTATAAAATAATATATTTATTGTACTTAAAAAATACAATTTAAACAAATTCGTTTAAAATAGTAAATAAAGAACCAACTTTTTGATATTAAAATGGGAGAATTTTATTTTATTGTTTGATAGATTATAAAAGGGTGGAGTATAAAATAGGAATTATTAGATGTAAAAAAAGTCCTAATATCAAGGGGTTAATCCTTATTTAATAATTAATATAATACATTATGATACAATTTAAATTACATCATATTTTGTTGTTAAAATAACTCTTATTTTATAATTTAATTCAGTTGAATTCACAAAACATAATTCTCAATTTTTTTACAAAGATATATATTTTTTAATTTTAAATTGTACAATAAAACAAAATTTGCTCTTATTCTTTAATTTATCTTATTTATATATCATGTAAATTAAATTTAAAATTTTTTAATGACTTCTACTAAAAAAAACTTACTTCTGACTTATAAATGTTATTAGATTCTAAAAGATTTTATTTGGTTTAATTGTTACTCCCAATATACCATTTAATGTTTGATTTGCAGCAAAAGGTTTACAGACTGCCCCTGACAGAACCATTCGAAAGTATCAAGGATCGAGCTGCTGTTGAATTCTGGTCGTCCAAGTCCAAGCCATATCCTTCCTCTAATCACCAGGCGCCCAAAAATCTTTTAAATGGAACACACCGGTGCCTGGTACTATATATGTTAAGCTAAATGCGAACGGATCTGCAATCAACAAACTAGGTGAAAGCCACTGCTGGAGCCTGGAGGGCTCTTCCAAGACTACAATTTATGCATTGAAATTGACTCTACTGTTGTTTTGTAAGAATGTTATTATTATTATTATTTTTTCCATCCGTAAGCTCCTCTTGGATTGCAGGAGCTACTCAGCAAGCTTGATTAGGCTCAAATCAAGCTCATTTATAAGGCAAAAACCAACATTTAGCCTATCACCTTACAAAATTAGTAAGTTTTAACCTCTCATCTCATAACATGACAATTTTAGTCTTTTAACTTACAAAGTTGATAAGTTTTAACCCGTCATTTTACAAAATTGTTAAGTTTTAACCATTTACCTTATATTATGATATTTTTAACCCATCACCGATACAAATTAAAGAAAATAGTCTTCACTTAACATCAGGTTATAACGTTCTGTTATTTTTGTTAGTTAACTGTTAACATCTGTTAGTATTCCATTATAAAAAACATGAAATTTAAATTGAATTTTATTTATTAGTTCTATTAACGGAATGTTAACGGATGCTAACAGTCAATTAATAAAACTAACAGTTAGTTAATAAAACTGACAATCAACTAACAGAATTGATAGTTAACTAACAAAATTAATAAAACATTATAATATAATGTTAAATAAGGGTTATTTTCTTTAATTCGTACAGATAAGGGGTTAAAAGTGTCATAATATAAGGTGGGGGGTTAAAATCTATCAATTTTATAAGGTGAGGGGTTCAAACTTATCAAAGGTAAAAGGTTAAAAGCGTCGTATTATAAGGTTAAGGACTAAACTTATCAATTTTATAAGGTAAGGGACTTAAAGTTGGTTTTAGCCCATTTATAAGGGGTCTAATAAGTGTGTTTATTCACTCTGAAGGCTTGGGCACTCTTTTATCTTCGGATTTTGTTTTTTATGCTTGCGGCCTTGATAATTGATATGTCCCGTATTGCTTAATATAATTAGAGGTGGATTTCCCTATAGACTACGTAGTTGTGTGTTTGTTTGTTTTATATTATATATCTCTATTTTTAAAAATTGTACATTTACATGAGAGTTCTTGTCTCTTATTGGAGGGCTATGATGACTCAGATCCCTTAAATTCAGCTCATGCATATGTCTAAAATGCCCAATGGAGTTGTTGACCACTTATCTAAGAACTAAACTAATTTACGTTATGCTTTTGTTATGTATGAACAATGTCCACTTGATGTTTCATATATTTTGTTCTATGATGCTATTGGGAATGTTCTTCCTAAGGCACTTGTATTGGTTTAATGTTTAACAGCTACGTACTACTATTCACTTATTTACTAAAAAAATTTTTATATTTACAATCTTAATATGTTATTATACGATAAACTCTTTTGAGATTGGTGATTGTCAATTGGGTCTTTAAAAAATTAAGAAAAAAATATTAAAATTAACTCATTTTATTAAAATATTACAAGAAAAAAGTCAAAACAAACTCAATTTTGGTTTACAAATAAGTTATTTTAATTTTTTTTTTTTATAAGAGTTTATTGAAACAACCACTATCAAAATCTAGAGTTTTAGCAACATGCATGTATCTATCTTGTTAAAAGCCTCTTCTATGTGGGTAAAAGCGCCTTTGCATTGCTAGTCTTGTGGGTGAAGTTCTTGTGGTTGTTGGGTCTCTCGGTAAAAGAACAAGCGAGGTGAATTGCACTTATGGGTAAATATTTCACTTTCAACAAAGTGATATTTAATGTTATTTAAAAAAGCACTTGGCTAGAGTTCTTAAACACAAATAATAAGGTAAACCAGTAGGTGAATCTTCTCTTTTACTCATGTGAACTTTATTTCTATCTAAAGGTGCGTGAAAAGTTATAGAGCCTATACATTTTATCATCCATATGGGATACAACACTACACCAACATTTGTCGATGTAAGCCAAAATGTTAAGAATCTATTATAGAAAAAAAAATAGTGTTTATCCATGTAAATCAAAATGCTAAATATTTGTTCTAAAAAAAATAATAAATTTGAAATATTCATAAACCACATTTGACATCAATTTAAATCACTAAAATAGGATGCAAATAGGATGAATGACATACAACAATTATGTTCATTGAATAACACAATATTTCTATATATAAGAAATTGTAAAACAAAATTAATCCATTTATATATATAATGAAATTAAAGAATAATCAACAAGTGAATGAACCAAAAACTAAATGTAAAAATTCAATCAAATTCATAAAATCTAGCAACATGCCTTTCAAAAAATACAAAAAAATTTAATAATTATTAACACCTATAAAAAAAATTATAAGATAAGTTTGCATTTAAGTAAAAAAAAAAGGGTTACAAATAGCCAAAATATAAAACAAAATGAGAAATTAAATTCATTTAAACCTCATAAATTAGGAGCAGTATCTCACTTACAAAATCAAAGTAAATTCATGTGAGTCTATTAAACAATATTTGCCCAATTTCACATTTTCATAAATTTTGGGACAAAATAAAAATTCAATTAAATTTGGTGAAGTTTAAAGAGATAAGAAGAGTTTTACCGGTCAAAGCTAGAACATTAACCTGCAAAACCATGAAAGAAAAACTAATTTTAATTAGTGCCTAACTTTAACACATTAATAAGCAAAATTTGAAAGGTAAAAAGGACAAATGTTAAAATAACAAAATAGTAATATAAATGTGATACGCTATGATTATAATTTAAGGAAAATTGATTTCTAAGGCCATGAAAACCGAAAGTTGAACTAGAGAAAGGCATAAAAGAAGGAGAAGGAAGAAGGAGTAAAGAGGAAGAAGGAGAGGAAAAATGTAGGGGGTTTCTATTAGTTTGATATATATATTGAAATCCAGCATGTTATACTACGTTGGTAAAAGTTATTCTAACTTTTACTCATGTGGAACACAATGCCATGTATGGGTAAAAAGGTAGCTAACAAAATAATTTAAATAAAACTCAACATGGCATGGTACATAGGTAAAAGCTAAAAGCTATTCTAGCTTTTACCTAAATAAGGTGTAATACCATTTATAGGCAACAGGCGCCTCCATGAAAAATTTGAAAAATTTATGCAGCTTTGGAGTTTAAAATATTTTCACTAAATCATCCACATATAACTTATTACTACATTAAACCATCACCGACATAAGATGTAATGCTGTCTTGAAATTATCCAAAACATTACTTACCTTTGAATATCTTGGCAAATACCACCGTCCCACACAATGCTATATATATTAACAACGTAAATCTCATCTCTAAATATTGATTTCTCAGTTATTTCCTAGAATTAACAAATGGACATGATGATTTTGTTTTCTCATTCCCCTAAAATGCCTTGCTTTTTGTCAATAAAATTTAATAAATACATGTATATTCAATTTCTAATTAAACTATATAATTATAATTGAATAATTAACAAAATCTAAATTCACGTCTAAAAACACTAAAGTCTACGAAAGACATATTTTAGCATAATTTAGAATTTAGGAAATTCAAATTACATCCCATACCAATAAAACAATACCAACTAATTCAAACAATCTATTAATCCAACAATCCAACCATATAAGCATGGACACAACAAGTCAATCTCCCATTTAACATAAACACCATATAAGTCATAATACTAACAATGAAAGACATGAAAACAGAAAGTCATAACATCAAAAACCATTAGAATTGTCTTTTGATGCTAACTATAGTTTGATTGGTTGTAGGTTACAGGTTGAGGTCGCGGGCGTTTGAGATTTGAATGGTAAACACAGGCAAGCACCATAATGGCAAATGCATAAGAAAAAAACAAGAACTTTAGCAACATTTATTAAAATGTTAAATGAAAAAAAATCTCAATCATCTATGTAAATTGCAATGTTCAATCTCAAATAATTGATTATTATAATATTCGTGGTTAATATTTTAAAACCTGATATAAAATACATAAATATAATAAAATGTAACAAATAATAGTAAAATATTTTAAAAATTAACTTACATTGTATTACAAACAAATATAGTAATATCTAATATTATTTTTAATTTACAAAACTTAATATAATATCATTAAGTTAACAATTTTTAGAGAATATTAAAAGTTATGAACTAAAATAGTAAATAACAACTAAAAAACCCAGTATATATTATTCAAAGCAAGAAATAAGAAAATGTACATTATAGTTCTGAAATAGAATGTAATTTACTAATTGCATTGTC
>BPVZ01000255.1:93687-105741 GCA_020521535.1 Rubroshorea leprosula | reverse complement strand
TATTATATTTTATATGGGATTAGCGCTTATCCGCTTTACCTCCAAAAAATTAGAAAGAAAAAATACAAAAATCACATACTTTAAAAATAGGGTAATTTAATTTTTTTCAATAAAAATTTATTGAAATAGCGTAGTTTTGAAATAATTTTTTTTTTTTTATAAGATTTTCCTCTTAATCTTTGAGAACTAACGTAAAGCTGATATGAATTTTTTTAATTTTATATTTTATTTTATTTAAATTTTATATAAAATTAATTATAAATAATATAATTAATAAAATAAAATAAAAAAAAAACCAACGGAAGAAGAAGCTGAGCTCATGAGGTAGTTAATTTACAGTTCTCAGATTCTGGAAATGGAGGATCCCAGGATCGCCACGTGTCCAGCAAACCAATCTCAATCTTCCATCTCAGTCCTTTGAAAGCACAGGCAATCTGTTAAAGCACACAACGGATCGAAACTTTTCTTCCATTTCACGGAAATTAATTCCCACTTTTCCTGATATTTTCTACTTTCAAAAAAGTTTTTTATTTTTTATTTTTTTATTTTGTTCTCTTTTCAAAATAATATCTCACCGCCCAATGCTCCATCCTCCTCCTCCTTTTCTGTTCCTCAGTTCACGCTTTCAGTTCCGAGAGATCGATTCCGCAAAATGTCTTCCCTCACCCGCGTACCCCCACGCGCCGCCGCTCCTATCCCGCTCTACGGACGGAATTACGCGCTTGTTTCCACGACAATGGCGATTAGCCGATCGAATCAGGGGCTGGGACGGAGGAGAGTAAGTCTCAAGGTCGTTAGGGTTTTGAGCGATGGAGATTCGTACCTTGATATGTGGAAGAAGGCTAAGGATCGGGAGAGGAAGGAAGTCGAGTTCCAGCGACTTGCCGGGGATTTGGCTGACGGTGCTGCTGATGACGATAATGAGGTTCGTGATGTTGAGATTTTGGAGGAGAAGAGCGAGGAGTTTAAGAAGATTCTGAATGTTGACAAGGAGGAGAGGGATCGGGTTCAGAGAATGCAGGTGGTTGATCGTGCCGCGGCTGCCATTGCAGCTGCTCGAGCCATTCTCAAGAAGACTGTTGCTTCGGTGAAAGAGGATACAGAGAGCGGAACTGCTAAAACAAACAACCTTCAAGAAGGAGGTAAATTCCAATTTTCATTTTTTTTAGTTTTTTTTGTCAATTAGATTTTGTATTTAAATATTTCCATTTAGGGAAGTATTTGCTTCAGTTATTAAAATTCTGTCCATATTATATTTCATACCTTAGAAAGTGATAATTTTTAAACTGATATTAAATCTAGTGTTGCAAATGACCTACGTAGGTTAGTCCAATGGGACTTAGACATACTGAATTTGAGTCGCATGCCATGTTGAAGGGATGATAGAAAATTGCCTCATTATGCAACTCAAGATAAAAAAAGAAAAATTTGGTGTTAATTGGTGCTAGTTACTTAATGTAATTAAGGTTTTTGTTTTTCTTTTTTTTAATTGAAGTTGATCTGGGTGTAATTGAATTCCAGCAGGAACAGGAAGTAGCTTTGTTTCTAGGTCTGGAACTTCTAAAGATGGAACACCAGGTCCAGACTTTTGGTCTTGGACACCACCTCCAGCTAGTGCTGGGAATTCAGATGATGCTGATGACTTGCAGATGGCTAGAAAACCTTCAGTGTATCAAGCTCCGAGCAACCCAGTATTGGAGAAAGATCGATCTGCAGACATTCTCACTATTCCATTTGAAAGTACCAACCGCAACCTTATTCTTCCACCTTTTCAGTCACTGATTGAGGTTAATAAAGCTGAAGTTGATAAGGTGGAAGTTCACCTGCCAACTGTAGATAAGGTTTCATCGAAAGAGGAACATGACCTTGGTGTTGAGTTTTCTGCACATGCAGCAGAGGCAGCACGAGCTCTTCAGAAGGCAGACTTATCATCACCCAGTGGAGTAAATCCAGATGGATTGAGATGGTGGAGGGAAACTGGGATTGAGCAAAGACCTGATGGTGTGATTTGCAGGTGGACAATGACCAGAGGCGTTAGTGCTGATCAATCTGTTGAGTGGCAGGAAAAGTACTGGGAGGCTTCTGATGAATTTGATTATAAGGAACTAGGTTCTGAGAAATCAGGACGTGATGCACATGGAAATGTTTGGTGTGAATTTTGGAGAGAATCAATGCTGCAGGTTAGTAACAATTTCTTATGTGTGTGTGTGAAATTACTGTTTTTATCAATTATCAATTCATTTTGTTGCAGTACACTAGAATATGCAAATGATGACCAACGTTGGTTGTACTGTTGGATGGTAAATTATCCATATATTACTTAAGATACAATGTCAAGCATGTCTTAATAAAAGTTCAGAATAATTGCTGTAAGGTGTGAAAGGCTTAAACCGTTGCTTTGAATTTACTTCTTCATGCATTGACCAAATTGAAGCTCATATTGGATGTCAAGAGATGGGCAACTACTGTATTTGAATGCTTATGCTTATTGCTCATATTTGAATGTGGCAACTTGTATTAGAAAATATAATTTGTAAGTCTATGTGCAGCAATGTGGGCTTGTGCACCTTGAGAAGACTGCTGACAAATGGGGAAAGAATGGAAAAGGTGATGAGTGGCAAGAGAAATGGTGGGAGCATTATGATGCCTCTGGTCAAGCTGAAAAATGGGCCCACAAATGGTGCAGTATCGACCCTAACACACCCCTTGAGGCTGGTCATGCCCATGTTTGGCATGAAAGGTACCGAATTTTGTATCTAATTTTGATGTAGTTTTGTTACTTTTGTATTCTTGTCATCTATCCTCCAAACTTTTTTATGGTGACAATCTGAATCAGTCGTCAGTTTCTGTCTTTTAAAGTTATCTTGTGAACTAGGACTCAACTCACCCACCTGTTCACTCCAAATACATGTTATTCAGTCTGAAGTCTTATGTAAGTTCTTGAAATGCTTGAACCATCATCAGGAATTTATTTGAAGTTAGTTTGGAATGTAAACGACTGACTTGTTTAATAGGTTATTCCTAGATGTTTCACTGAGGCTAGCTGGAGATGAATATTTTCTTGGAATACTACCAGTTTGATCTGTGGTTTAAGTTACCCATGTTTATGATTGTCCTCAGGTTACTGCCAAAGGGTTTCTTAGTGACTATGATTGGTTGTTCTGTTAAAATGTAAAGGAAAATGGTTCTTCTTTGGAGTTGCATAACATAGAACAGCTATTTTCATTATTATGCTGCTATTCATTTGATCCAGTGATATCCTAAATGTTTGATCATGTATTTGCAACTTTGGCAGGTGGGGTGAGAAGTATGATGGACATGGCGGCAGCATCAAGTACACTGACAAATGGGCAGAGCGCTCTGAGGGTGATGGTTGGACGAAATGGGGTGACAAGTGGGATGAACATTTTGATCCAAATGGTCACGGGGTAAAGCAGGGGGAGACATGGTGGCAAGGCAATTATGGGGAGAGGTGGAATCGCACTTGGGGTGAGGGACACAACGGTTCAGGATGGGTTCACAAGTATGGGAAGAGCAGCAGCGGGGAGCACTGGGACACTCACATAGAGCAAGAAACTTGGTACGAGAGGTTCCCACACTATGGCTTTTACCACTGCTTCGACAACGCAGCACAGCTACGGGAAGTTAAGAAGCCATCAGAGATGTCAGAGGTCCTTGCTGAGGTGAATGAAGAAAGTAATAACTAATACATAGGTTTTATTTCCCCTTTTCTTTTAGTTATAAATGCTTTACATGGCTGATCCTTCATCATAAAGATATGAACTAATAAAGAGTTAAGCGGACAAAATGGTCGGATCCCATTTCTCGGAGATTCATAGTTGGATGCTTGTGTCGTCCATAGCCAGTATATGATAAATCTTGAAGATGAGCTTCCTTTGCAGTACATGTTTGATTTTGATTACATCTCTAAATAGACAGTTGTATATATTCTTGGAACATGACAGCTAAATAAATAGATTTCCTCCTCTCTTTTTTACCTTTTGTTTTTTCTTTTATCATCTGCTTTTTTAAGAGAAGCCCTGCCTCTTTTATTGAAGTTTATGATCAATTTCGTGATGTCAAGTAGACATTTGCCAAAAAAAAAAATAATAATAGAAGGAATTCTTAAAGATGAATTTTCAGCTAAAACGGTGCGTTTTGTGGCAATTGAAAATACCAAATTGGACGAAGGCAGCTGTGAGCCTGTCAATACTACTCGCTACCAAGAACCACAATGCGTGGCTCTGAATATATTCCAGGAAATAGAGGCTATTGAATCTTGAAGCTTCTTTCTTTCTCATAGCGTAATCTTTTCTATCTCCTAAGTTTCTATCTCTCAATTACATTGGTAAGCAGATTACATTTGTAAGCCATTTTCCTTCTTTCTTTCTGTCTTTCACAACATCAATTGAAGATTGAAGCAACGCTTCATTTGAGTTTCTTTCTATAAATTAACACCCTCCTGTATCCCACATGTCATAGTTGACATCCTTTGCAATTGCCTGCACTGAGAGATAGCAGAGAGAATAATTTTTGCCTGTTGTTTCTGGGTTTTTATCCTCGGACCATTTTATGGCATCCTCAATGCTCAGCGGAGCTGAAAGTCTCAAAAGCTTGTTGGTGGGAGAGCCCTAGCAAGGTTAGGTTCCATGGGTTCAAATTCTCAGAAGACTAGAATCTTCGTACCCAGATGCAGTATATCAGCAAGGTCTGCTTCTCAGCCTAGGTTCATTCAACACAAGCAAGAGGCTTTTTGGTTCTATAGGTTTTTATCTATAGTGTATGATCATATCATAAACCCGTTTCACTGCACTGAGGATATGAGGGATGAGGCACTTGAGCCTGTTGATCTTTACGATAGGAATATGACAGTGGTGGATGTGGGTGGTGGAACTGGATTAATTTACCACCCTTGGTATGGTGAAACATGTGGATGCCAAGAATGTTACAATTCTTGATCAGTCACCTCATCAGCTTGCCTAGGCCAAGTAGAAGGAGCCATTGAAAGAATGCAAGATAATTGAAGGTGATGCAGGGGACCTTCCTTTTCCTACTGATTATGCTGATAGATATATTTCTCGGGGAGGTAATACGATTATGTTTCTATGTGTCTTCTCATGTTAAAATCTTGATTGATCAAGGTTTGCGACTGATGTAGGGTCAAGTTGTTTTTGCATCCATAAGATGTAGAATTATCCAACTGGGTTTCTTTTGCCAAACGGAAAATTGTGAAATTTTTTTTTTTTGTGTGATTTAATTGATGAAGAACGAAGATATATATTTTTGGATGACTGATATTGTGTGAGATTCTGGATGTTAAAGCTTGCTGTTCTTGTCATATTTTTAGTTTTTGAGATATCAAGACCATAGTTAGTTCTGTGTAAAGTGATGAATATCCATGTAAGTTTCTCAATAAAACTTATCTACATTTGGAATCCGATTCTCTAATTATAATTCTCAGTATTGAGTACTGGCCAGACCCACATCAAGGAAGCTTACAGGGTGCTGAAAATAGGAGGGAAAGCATGTATCATCGGTCTGTGTACCCAACATTTTGGTTGTCCCGTTTTTTTGCGGAGTATGTGGATGATCTTCCCAAAGGAGGAAGAGTATGTAGAATGGCTTCAAAAGGCTGGATTTAAAGATGTGCAGCTGAAAAGGATTGGTCCTAAATGGTACCGTGGGTCTGCAGGCATGGCCTGATCATGGGTTGTTCAGTGACTGGTGTGAAACCCTTATCAGGAGACTTTCCCCTGAAGGCAACATACCATTGCTTATCAGAAGTCCATATCTCCTTATGAAATTCTTGTGGATTGGGTTGCAGCCATCTAGTCTTTTCCTTTTTTGAAATTGGATAAAGAAGTAATACTATTATTAACTTGTTATTGTTCATCATTCTTCTTAATCATCATATTGCAGAGTATAGTCAGCACTCAATACTATCACTAAATAACATATCAAGAAAAATCTATTGTTACATGAGGATGGACGATCTACTTCTTGTTAAGATGTGAATAGTATGAATAGCGCAATATCATGAGGACTAGAAGTAAAATCGAATTTATTCATGGTGGTACTAAACTTGGCAAATTAGGCTCCACGTGCTTGTTTCAAACTGTACAGAGCTTGCTTCAATTGGCAAACTTTGTTTGGAGGATGCTTAAGTCAAGGAGGTAATTTTATGTAAACTTCCTCTGCAAGATCACCATTTAGAAAGGTATTTTTCACATCAATCTAAAACAATTTTCATCTTTTTGCAGCAACAATATCAATCAAACTACAAACTAAAGTAAGAGGAGCAATAGGTGCAAAGGTTTCCTCATAATCAATCCCATATTCTTGAGTAAATCCTTTAGCAACCAAACGAGCCTTATAATGCTCCACAAAGCCATTAGACTGAGTTTTGATCTTGTACACCCATTTACAATCTACTAGAGGTTTTCCAATAGGAAGATCAACTAAATCCCATGTATGAGTTTTCTCAAGAGCTTGTAATTCATCTTGCATAGTTTACTACCAAAGAGGGTTAGAAGAGGGTTAGAAGAGGCCTTTCAATAGGATTAAGTCCTATGTAAGGAGGCAATAGCAAGAAAACAATGATAATCATGAAGATAGCTATGAGGATTTCTTACCTAAGTAAGACAACTTGAAGGTGGATTAAAGGTCTCATTTTTAGGCTCAATATCAATAAGGTTAGATCCAATAGGTGATATAGAAGAGGTAAAGGAAGAAGATTCAACATTGTCTAATGCATTACCAACAGGTAGAGCATCTTCTATAAAACTAGGTAAAGCATGTGGGGAGGCATCATAGATTCATCGTATTTGCATTAGAGTCACTAGGGAATAGCTTAGTAGAAAGGTTAATAAAAGTGGAGGTTGATCAAAAGATGACACTTGGAAGTTTGATAACGAGGAAAATATAGTGTGTTCCCAAAAGACAAAATGACGTGAGACTCGAAGTTTTTGTGACACAAGATCCTAACAATGATATCCTTTATGTGTAATGCCATAACCTAAAAAACAACATAATCGAGCTTTGGGCTCTAGCTTGTTGTGTTCATGAGGTGGAAGAAGAACAAAACAAGCATAACCAAAAACCTTAAGAAGATCATAGGTAGGAAGAATACCATGCAAACATTCATTTGGAGATTTATTATTGATGACTAATGATGAAATTCAATTAATGAGATAACAACTATAAGAGCAATTTCACCCCAAAATCACTTTGGATAAGAAGATGAAATGAGCAGAGCATGAATAGAATCAAGGATGCGGCTGTGTTTGCATTTGGCTTGCCCATTCTATTTAGAACTTTCAGGACAAGATTGTTGTGTCAATGTATTCTATTCTTTGAGAAAGGCTTGAAGTTTAGTACTAAGATATTCAGTGGTATTGTCAGTTCTCAAAACTTTGATAATTTTAGAGAATTGGGTTGTGACCATCGTAGCAAAATCAATATAAATTTGTGGTAATTCAAAACAATTTTTCATAAGATGTATAAAGGTGAAACAATTATGATCATTAATAATTAACACAAAGCACCTAAAATCCCCCATGGTAGGTGTTGGAGATGGACACCAAACATCAGAATGCACGAGATCAAAAGAAGCAACAAAAAAAGAATGACTATTAGAAAAAGATAAAACTGGTTGTTTTGCAGATTGACAGGACACACAATGTAAAGATTCATTCAAAATAGATCCTAACAAACCACAAGAAATAAGAGAATGAAGTTTACTGACTAAGGTGTGTTCGAGCCATGAGTGCTACAAATGAAGAGGAGAAATGTTAGTAGTAGCATAGGCATGGAAGATTTGTTGATATGGAATTTGTAACAACTCTAATTCAACAGCACAAAGCAGGGTTTGGATGAATTAACCATTTGGAAATGATGGTGTATCCATTTTACAATGAGGAATACGTAGATAGTTGAGCTCAAACATATGCCCCACTTTGCAATCAATTCTAAGAAGTTGTCTTGTTTGTGGATCCTGCACACGACAACCATGAGCAAAAAATGTTACTTCTAAACCAAGATCACATAATTGACCAATCGATAAAAGATTATAACTAAGTTTTGGAACCAAGAGAGCGTTTGGTAAAGTCAATGAATTTGTAGAAATATTGCCAATGTGCTTAACATTCATAGGAGAGCCATCAGTAGAATAAAGGTCAAGAAAGGAATTATTTGGTGACATTGAAGAGAAATGAGCAATAGTTGAAGAGATGTATTCACAATTACCAGAATCAAAATACCAAGGTTTAGTCCCTAAAGTAGTAAATAAGGCAATAGGAGTATTAAAAAGATTTAATATGACCTATTTTAGAGATTGAAGGTTGATAATAGGTTGGTTTATCACTTCTTTGGCAACCATTACAGTAGCAAGATGAGTCACAATTTTTTCAAAACTCACCATAAAATCAATAGAACTCACAATATTAAAAAAAATCTCTAAAAATATGAAGAAATAGATGTCAAGATCGAAATAACAACTCAACAAAATACCTTAGAAAGGGCTTGAGAATTAAGAATAAACAATTCAATCTGCAAGAGGAAAGAACCCAATGACAAAGTATCAAATTCAAAATGGATCTGAAAGTCCAACTCAAAAACCAAGTAGTGATGATAAAAGAGAAGAACCATGAGCTTATCGCTTTGACATCATGTTAGAAACAAATAAGAAGAAGAAATATTTGAAGAAAGGTTTATTACTTTATTGAATAATACTGTATGTGTAATGACATATATATATGGGTATTTACAAAAATAAAATTATAAGGTATAAAATATTTACAATAAATATGAATAGTGCAAATAAGTATGAATAGTGCAAATAAGTGTGAATAGTGTAAATATGAACTAAATAGTTGATTGCAGGCTTTTTATGGTTTGAAGCAAGCACCTTAAGCCTGGTTTGCCAAGTTTAGTACCACCATCAATGAATTTGGTTTTACCTTTAGTCCTCATGTTACTACACTGTTCATACACAAGATTAATCATGGTATGGCTCTACTGCTTATTTATGTTGATGATATGATCATTACAGGAGATGATATTTTAGGTATTCATGATCTTAAGCAATTTCTCAATCATAAGTTTGAAATGAAAGATCTTGGTGTTTTGAGTTATTTCTTGGGACTTGAGGTCACCTCTTCTAATGATGGTTATCTTCTCTTCCAAACAAAATATACTTCTGATCTTATATCTAAAGTTGGACTCATTGACAATAAAATTGCATCTACTTCTCTTGAGCCATATGTTGGACTTACACCTATAGATGGTTCTCCATTAGTTGATCCTACTCACTACAGACAATTGGTATAGATAGTTGGTTAGAAGTTTAATTTATCCTACTACAAGACAACCAAATATGGCTTATGCAGTTCATGTTGTTAGCTAGTTTATAGCTACGCCTCGCTCCACTCACTTTACAGTAGTACTTCACATTATTCGCTATATTAAAGGTATCATTTTTCATAGACTTCCCTTTTCTAATCATTCATCTCTTGAACTTTGTGCTTACTCTAACACTGATTGGGCTAGAGACTCTAATGATTGTAAATTTACCACTGGATATTGTCTTTTTCTTGGTGATTTCTTAATCTCTTGCTGTAGCAAGAAGCAGATAGTTTCATTACGTTGTAGCACAGAGGTTGAATTTTGAGCACTTGGAGACACTACATCAAAGTTACTTAATTTACGTTGGCTACAAGAAGATATGGGTGTTCCTCAACTGCCTATTATTGATCTTTATTGTGATAATCAGAGTGTCGTGTAGATTGCTCATAATGATGTCTTCCATGAATGCACTAAACACATTGAGGTTAATTGTCACTTTGTTTGCATCATGTTACACAAGGAATTGTTCATTTGATTTTCATTGGCTCCACCGATCAATCAACAAACCTTTTCACCAAGGCTCATTTTCCTAAATGATTTCATACTCTTCTTTCCAAACTTAAGTTGAATTCATCACGATCATCTTGAGTTTGAGGGGAGATGTCAGGATGTGATTACAATAATTGACAATCAACTATTCAAATCATATTTACACTATTCACACTTATTCACACTATTCACACTTATTCACACTATTCACATTTATTATAAATATTTTATAACTTAAAATATTCTCTTTGTAAACTTTGTATTTTAAAATATTTCCTTTGTAAACACCTATATATATGTTATTGTACATATGGTATTATTCAAGAAAATAATAAAACTTTCTTCAAATATTTCTTCTTCTTTTCTATTTCTAACACTTGTAAAAGGAGAATTGTTATCAGTAGACATTCTTTTGAGTTTTCATGAGGAAAAAGTGCATATGTAGCGGGGTTTGTAGCAAGTTAGAGCATAAGCTTGTGTTTCAAAATTTTCTCAAATTTGGCTATCTTCATTTCCAAGCATTAATTCTTCGTGTCTGGGTTCATTTTATTTTCGTTTCTTTAAAGAGGGTCTTGAAAATAACAAAAGAAATATACTAATCTTCTTATGAAGCTCTCAGTTTTGTCCTTCTCCTAATGTAATGGGTGCGCATCTTGTTGCAGCTTGCTCCAAAGGCAGAGGACATAAAGAAGCCTGTAAATCCACTTATGTTCCTCTTGTTCCTCATTGTTGGGTCTATAGCAGCAGCTTACTTTGTGCTTGTTCCTATTTACATGTGGATCAAAGATCAAATTGTTCCAAAGGGTCAACCTATATGAAAAGGAGGAAGAATTGCACGGTAATCACAATTCTTCTGCTCCATCTCTAGGGGTCTGCTCATGACTCTCTCATTGGTTACATACATGCCTTTGTTTCTCTGTTCTAGGTTTTATGATGTCTCAAGAAATATTCCACCGGAAGGACAAATACCGGATGGACAACTAGTTGTTAAGACTTGTATGTGGTCCATACAAATATTCGCATCTAACTGCAATCTTTTACTTGTAGAAAGTTGACTAACTGTCGAGTTGATCCAAGGAGATGTTCCTGTATGATGGTGTAGCAATATGTTCCTATGTGGGCAATAGTCAACCCCAATGAAGGTATGATTTCCCTTGTTCTGGGTAAATTTACCGCCTTTGTCTTTGTCATGAAAATTTGCAGAGGTTAAGAATTAATAAAACATAGTACCTCATTGCTGTACCTGCATGTGTGCTATCCTAGATAGACAGGCCTCTGAAAACCCAACCTCCCCAGCAAGCCAGAGGCTTATATTATATTAATCCTTGTTATTAGAGCATGTACAATAGTGAACAATCAAAAAGTTTATTTTAGTACCATATTGTCATAATTAATATTATTTTTATAAATTCACATTTTATATATTTAATATTTAAATAGAATATGTGATAAAACGCTTCATCTTTAGTGTAGAGCTTTTTTAAAAATATATTAAAATTATTTTATTCAACCCATATTTTTTAATTCATTTAATTCAAATAAAACAGATTTGAATTAAAAACCTAAAGAAAGGGGAAATGTTTCATACAAATGGCTTTTATCATTTTGCTATTGGATCAAAAGGTATGGCTGATGTAGAAAATAAGTTCTCCCTGAGAACTCACCTTCAATGGAGAAAAGCTTTGTCTCTATTTTACTTTAAGAGAAGAACAATGGAGGAGAATGCTATTGCTAGTTGTCACAGCCCTGCTTCACAAAGCCCAGGAAAAAAAAAATTTTGATATTGCGTAAATGAAGTTTGGTTAGGATTGCTTCCTAATTTAATTTTTAGATAAGAAGAATGTCATAAATGACTTATGGAAATTTTTTTTTTATTAATCTTTCAATATTTAATAACCAAATGAAGTTTTAACAAATTTAAAATAAAATTACGTTATACACTATAAAAAAAATCTCATAATATTTATTTCTTTATTTATAAAACTTTAATTTGAGATTTTATTAAAAAACAATCAATATTTTTTCCATTCAAATTAACACGTCTTTGGTATGATCCAGGAATTTATTATGTAAGTTTAAATTTCCAAGTCAAATTTCTCTTTTCTGTTATTATTTCCAGCAGTTTTCTCAAGTTTGAATGGGCACGACACGAGGGTGGACCAC
>BPVZ01000255.1:81289-91713 GCA_020521535.1 Rubroshorea leprosula | reverse complement strand
TTCAGGAAACCAAACAGCTGGCAAGCACCATGGCAGAAGTACTCACAGAGGAACAGATTGTTGAGTTTAAGGAAGCCTTTTGTCTCTTTGACAAAGATGGAGATGGTAAGTACTTTTTGGCATTTTGATTATATATGCTTTGATGAATAACAACTGTGTGAAGCTGTTTGCTCTGGGGTTATAATGGAGGATTTCATGGTGTAGGTTGTATTACCTTGGAAGAATTGGCGACGGTGATCCGGTCGCTGGATCAAAATCCGTCGGAGGAGGAGCTTCAGGACATGATAAGTGAAGCCGACGCCGATGGAAATGGTACCATAGAGTTTGCAGAGTTCTTGAACTTAATGGCCAAGAAGATAAAGGTATAAATATATAATTATATGCATTTTGAATCTTAATTTTTATTACAAAACTGATTTAAAAATCTGTTTTTGTTTGGAAAAAAAAAAAACACAGGAAACTGATGCAGAGGAGGAACTCAAAGAAGCTTTCAAAGTATTTGATAAGGATCAAAATGGTTACATCTCGGCAAATGAGGTTGGCTTATTATTATTATTTTTATTGTACAATAAGAAACAATAATTTTTTATTTTTTATCTTACTCTATTCACATGTCATGCGATTCAAATTCAATAGCTTTTATTTTCAGCGGAAAGAGATAACCATTAAATTATTTAACTCAGTGGTTATTATTATTTATTTTTTTTAATCAGGAAAATATTTAAGTTTTTAATTAAAAAATTCTTTACGTTTTATGTGGCTATATATCAATATTGTATCTTTTTGACTCAGGAAAGATACAATGTTTTATTCTTGGAATTTCGTGTGATTTTGATCTATCATTTTTCTAACGCTACAAAGATAGCTGGCATGGTGAATATTTATGGGGAATAGGAAATTATATTTATATATATGTTGAAGGGGAGAACAAAATCCTGAATACATAGTAAATGAATTATTTTTTGTTTCTCCATGCAATGAACATTAGCTGTTATTTAGGAACACAATGCACTTGGGTTTTGCTGTAGACTTTTAATATATTGTTTAACAAATCTAAATCAAATCTTTATTTATTTATTTATTTTTTTTTTCATTTTGGTATGTATAGTTGAGGCACGTCATGATCAATCTGGGAGAGAAACTGACCGACGAAGAGGTGGACCAGATGATCAAGGAGGCCGACCTGGACGGCGACGGCCAGGTGGACTACGAGGAGTTTGTGAAGATGATGACGAACATAAGTTGAAGAATTAAGCCTCGGTCTAATTTCATTATAGTTATACAATTAATTGTAGAGAAAAGTGAAAATCATAATGTCTTAATATTTAAAATGTTAGGATTGTTCGTGAAATTGTTTAAATATTTTTAATGAATCTTTTTTATATATTGATTCGTTAAAAACATTTAAATTTTTTCATTATCATTCCTTATATTTTAATTATTAAGACATTTTGATTTTCTATAATCTGTTAATTGTATTCATTTGTTTTTGTTTTTGTCTTTGGCAAAAATAAGCTCTGTGGCCGTCTGGCCGATGCCATAAATGGCAAAAAATTAAATTTTAATTATAGTAAAATTTTAAATTATACAATAAAAAATAATTATTCTATATTTTAATCTTTTTCTAATTGTGAGCCTTCAAGCTTATATCACTTGGGTACCCATTCACACATCTCACTTAAACCGTTATAATTTTTTGTAATCTCTTAATTATATTTATTTGTTTTTGTTTTTAGCCAAAATAAGCTCTGCGGCCAATGCTATAAATGGCCAAAAATTAAATTTTAGTTATAGGAAATTTCTAAATTATACAATAAGAATAATTATTTCATTTTATAAATCTTTCCCTAATTTTGACTTTTCAAATTCATATAACTTAGGTACCCATTTGTACATTGCAATTTGCATTATCAAAAATACTCAAAAAAAAGAAAAAAGAAAAAAGAGCATAGTTTAGTTGATTTAAGAAATGGGGAAGAATCTAAGTTGGGACCAATCTATTAATAGCCTCTTAATGGTGTGTTTCTATAAAATTGTTCATTTGTTGAAATTCCTCTCCTCCAACTCAGGGACAGAGAGGACTGGAGCAGTGATATTGACGTCAAAATTTTCCAATTTCTTTGTTTCCCAAAAAGTTAGTCCTGGTACCTTTATAATTATCACGTATGGATCAGTGAGATTCCATGTCTCATAAAAAGACCAAAAAGCTAATGCTTTTGAAATTTCTTAGTTTGACTGAAATTCAACAAAGTAGTACAGATATAATACAGAAAAGTATCTCTTTGTATCTACTTAGTAGGAAAAAGGTATAAAAATATGAAATTGTTAAAGTATTTTTAATAAATTATAAGTCTTTTTTGCATTTAACCCTTTAGACCTAATGACATTAACCATATTGAATAGTTACATTTTTTTTTTTGGACGAATTGATCTTGTCTCATGCCAAATTGTTCAAAAAAAAATTTATAAATCTTTTTTTTAATGTATTCTTATTTTTTTTAAAAGTCAATTTAAAAATTTGTGTCTAATATAATATAATATAATATAATATAATATAAGAAGTTTGTTGGAAATTTTGGTGTATGAATGAAAGGCCTCCTTGACTCTTTCTTTAGGAAAAGTACATCTATATTAGCTGTTGCTTTCACACTGCCTGTCCACAATTGCTAAAGCCTCTCTAACTCTCCTTTCTTATTCTTTCATGCCGCATTGAACTTATGCGAAGAGTTGTTAGATTAGTTGTGAGACTCTATTCTTATACCACATCAGATAAGAAGAGATGGAAGATCTTGGGATATAGATCATTACTTCAGTGTAAATAAACAAGAAAGAACACAGCTTACAAAAGGGGCCGAGGTCACAACATCTTCTTCAGACCAAACAAAACCTCCCCATCTCCAACCAGTTTAAGAACTTACATCACAAGTAAGTCTAGAAACAATATCAACCAATAGGCGCTTAAGGTTACAATACAAAAATCTTAATTGAATTAACAAACAAATTCTCCTCCAACAAAACAAATCAAAATATGTTGAAATTGGAAAAAAAAAAAAATGATGATTTTTTCAATAGTGCTCAATTCATCACACAGTTGCACAGCACATGCAAGTACCAAAGAAGAAAGAAGGCCTATGCTTGCGCTTCTCTTTACCTTTTGTTAAAGCAGACGAGACTTCCTTGACCGAAACACTGATTTTCTTCTTTGCAGCACTATGGTTTTCTTCTTTCTTTGGGGTAATTAAGTTACTAGTTTCTTCTTCTTCTTCTTCTTCTTCATCTTTCAAGAAGCCTAAGAATGGAGTTCTTGACTTCTCAGAATAACTTCTTTCCAATGCAACAACCTTCTCCTCCACTGGGATTTCTTCGTAAGGGAAGGAGTCTTGTTCATTCTTAACATTTACTACTGGTTTTGCAGAAGGAACATCAGCCTGGTTTGGTGACCTCTCAATTGTAGCCTTATCCTGAAACAGCAATGGGGTTTCATCTGATTCTACAGGCCTAGAGTTGATCCTTAGATCAAGATTAAAGCTGGGAGATTTCTGCATTTGAGAATGAATTATGTTAATGGAATCAGGACTGGACTCACTGCTAAGCCTCTCCATGCCTTCTGTATGTTGTGAGATATTCTGTAGAGGTTTCTCACTAGCCAACTCAACAACAGATACCACATTTTCCTCCATCAGGTGTTTGGTGACAAAAGTGGAATCTTCAGTGCCAAAAAACTTGCTGTAACTTTCGTGATTCTGCACTGCAAATTGACTGTCCTGTTTGCTACTCTGAACTTTCTCACTTCCCACTTCATTGTTCTGATGCTGATTCTCAGAAAAGGCCTGAAAAACAAGAGATGGGTTAAGAAATGATGTTGGTGGTTCTTTTCTTTCTTTTGTTATTTCTGTATTATTTCCACTGGGGCATGTGTCTGTCTTTTCCCCTATTTCTTCAATAATTCTCTTCTCCTTTGGTTCCTCTTCTTCTTCTTCACATCTCTGATCTATGAGAGAAAAATCATCAGCAGGAATCAATGCAGGGTTTGGAAACAAAGGAGCTTCTTTTTGTGTGTCCCTTTGTTGTTCCTCAGAAGCTTCATCTTCAGCCATTTTTGCCCCCTCAAATTGATAATCCTTTTCTTTGTTCTCAGAACCAGACTCAATCATCATAAATTCAGATGCAGCTGCATTTTCCACATCAGGTTTTGATTCTTCCATCGGATCTGCAGAAGACTGAGATTGGAAATGATCAAGTTTGCTCTCCCCATTCTCTGATTCTTTTCTGGGAACTATGATCTCCTCAGTAAGCACTATGCTTTTTTCTTCAGGTTTAGAATCCTCTAAATGGATCGTTGTTGATATATCTGCTAGAATATCTTCTAGTTTTGATTTGGGAGAATTGTTTCCAATTACATCCATCTTAGTTGCTGTCTCTCCATTGCCTTTGTTTCCAACACCATTCTTCAGATCTGATATTTTTGCAGTTATGTTGCCTGAATTGTTCTGGATTCCACATTCATCTTCTACGTCAAGTTTCTCTTCACTGGACACTGGTTCCCCAGATGCCATCTCTTTAACCAAGAATTCACACATCTCCTTTTCCACCTCCTCATCAGGATCAGAAGAAACACTTTCACCAAGATAATTTGAAATGCTAGTATATGAAATGTGACCATTTTCCTTGCATCCCACTGTATCCACACTGTTCTGCATTCCATTGCAATCTTGTACAGATTCATCATCATGTAATTTAGCCTTTTGATGCTCATCAGCCTTCAAACCTGCATGTTCTTTAGGCACTGCTTCAATTGATGCAGATACTGGCGCATCGGGTGCTGAATCTGCAGTCCCCTCATTTTCTGTTGCGAAATTAGACACAGAATTAAAGCAAGTTTATTTAGCATGTTTATGTGAAACCATACTAGATTTTTTCATATAGGAACAAAAGAATTTGGAAAAAGAAAAAACTGACACATTTAATTAAATTAATATTTTCAGTAAGTTAATAAAGTAGATTGTTGCTGCTAACCTTTCTTGACAGAATTCTGCCTTTCAATTTGTTGTTGTCTTGCTCCAGCTAGATTCTCATCCTGATTCAAGTCCTGCAGCTTCTGGTGGTCCTCTGAGTTTTTGGATGAAGCCAATTCGATTTCACCATCTTCTTCACTAACTCCTTCAATTGGTATTCTTTCAACTTTTAAGGCCTCAGAAGGAGGATAATCTTCAGCTTTTACTTGCTCTATAGGCGAAGAAGATTAAAGCTAATTTAGAGATAAAGAAAAAGAAGGGACCTAATTCTTGTGCTTAAAAACTACTAACCTGATCTTTCTTCCGATGCCATGTTCCCAAGTTGATCGCTTACTTCTTCAGAATCAGAAGAAGCCAACACTGCCTCTTTGTTGTCACAATCTTCACCTTCAGCTGCAGGAATCACATGAGTTTCTGCTTGCACGCCATCTTCACTAGCAGTTTCTTGCAAAGATTGTTCCAGGCAAGTATTTCTCGCTTCTTGTATAGATTTTTCCTGAGCTTCATCTTTTGTGTTTTCTTTTTCTGCATTAGTTCTTCAGTAATTAAATAGATACACATACTTTTTACATACAAAATGTCAAAAACTTACTAACCTGATGATCCTTCTGATGCCATGTTATCAAGTTGATCACCAATATCTTCAGAACCAGCAGAAGCCAACCCTGTCTCTTTTCCATTAGAGTCTTCACCTTCAGCTACAGGAGTTACACAATTTTCTCCTCCCGCGTCATCTGCTCTAGCAGTTTCTTGCAAATCTAGTTTCTTGGCTTCAGGTTTTGTATGGTCTTCTTCTGCATTAGTCCAACAAGATTATAGAAAGGCAGGAAACGCATATACTTTTTAGCAAGTAAAAGAGGTGGCATTTACAGACCTTTGTCTTCATGTTTCTGGTTTTCAGCTTGAGAAGCTTCTAAGCTTTCAAGATCAGCACTAGTAGTCAAATCTTTCCCCTGTCCGTTAGAATTTCCATCTACAGCTGGAGGAACTACATGGTTATCTCCTTCTACATCATCTTGGTTAGTTTTGACTGTTTCTTGTAGAGAATTTTCCTGAGCTTCATCCTTTTTACTTTCTTCTTCTGCACCAATCCATCAGCACTGTAAATAGACAAGCAGATTTTAGCAATCAAAATGCTGAAATTCACTAACCTTCCCCTTCTAAGTTTCTGTCATCAGCATTGTGATCTCCAACTCCTATCCCTTTCTCCTTTCTATTAGCATCTTTACTATCATCTGAAGCAGCTGGAGGAACCGCAACATTCTGCTCTTTGATATTCTCTGCAGGAGTAGCTTCTCCCCGGCCTTTTTCCTGACTTATGTTCTCCTTTTCTGCAAAAGTACACCACTAAAGTAAGAGAACATTCCATTCATATCTTAGGTGAAAAAACCAAACCCTGACTTAGCAATACCTCTCAATCCAGAAGTGTTGTTGTTTCCCATCTCATTCCCCATGTTCAGCTCACCAAACCCTTGAATATAATGAACCAGAAAGATCAATGCTCAAATGGGTACCGTCTAAGCTATTGAAGTTTATGAATTAAAAGGAGTTCAACTTCAAAAAAGAAGGAAGAGCCTACCATTATGATGATGATATTCACATGCAAATAACCAAAAACATTTGAGTACAGCTTGATTTATTTGAGACTGCCAGTGTGTTTATACTTCATTGGTATTGCTTAAAGCACAAGCCTCCACTGGGTCACCTGACAGCCTAATTCATATATATATCATGGAAAGTAGCAGAATTGCTCCTCTTTTTCTGTGACGCTGACATGTGACAGACACTAATCTTATATTATCCATTAAGATAATTCTAACTGACTAAAGTCGAATTCCTTTGTGACTCGGTTGTGAACTATTAGTGTAATGCACATATGATTATGTTCTGCTGAATACTTACATATGTCGGCATATTATTACAAAATTAAGTTTTCTTAGAGATGTAAACTGATTAATCTAAAGGAATTCATTTTTCATGATGCAGAAATGCTAAGAGAGTCTATGCTATAATGGTTTTGGTTAGGAGCATTCAACAGGTGGGTCTGCTGTTGAATATTTCTTCATCTGAAAGCTGGTGTTCTGTTTGCGAGGTGGCCAAAGTAGCACTAATTAATCATGTATATGTAATTGCTTTGAAATTTCCTTCCTTTGAGCAAGCTTTAAAGCTAACTAATTGGGTCCATTCTGTCTTCTTTTCCCCTAATTAAGAGGAACAAGAAAGAAATGTTGGTGGGGAAAATCCACCACTATCCCCTTCTCTTTGGCATTGAATTGAAATGATTGCATCCATCGGGGTTGGTGGCTTTCCCATTTTTCCACATAAACTAAATCAAGGGCGTTGGGTCCGCCTAATGAGAACAGGATGGTTTCATTCGTCTTTTAGGTTGGAGGAATAAAGTAAAATAATATTTATAATATTATATAATATTATAAATTTATAATTTTGATATGTTATTAAATAATTATTTATTTCATTCAATCATTTATTCATTTAAATATATTAATTTATTTAATGATACGTTATAATTATAAAATTAAATTTTATGTAATATTATATGTATATCATTGTCAAACTAAAATATATTGATTAAATTTTTCCATAGGCCTTTTGTTTTTTAACACACAAAATTAATTATTTAATATTAAAGAGATTTAAATCTTGACCTTAATATGGTATGTAAATTTGTATTTAGTGGGGATTAAGCTCGTCATTGTAGATTGAACCGTTTGGAAAGAAAAAATTGTTTGGAAAGAAAAAATTATTGCTTTACAATTTTACAAATTTTACTCTTGTAAATTAATTTGAGTGCAATCAAAGTTGATGCCTTTTCTTCGAGTGTGGTTTTAGCACCCTATGAAAAATAATTTAGGGAGAATTTTTTTATATAATTTTTTTGTATAATTTTATGTGTTATTAAAATGATTAATTTTTTTTATTCAATTAAGATTTAAATATTAAATACATTCACTCATATAATAATATGTAAAAATTATATAAAAAAATAATACAAAAAATTATTTTTATATCACCACCTTGCACTTATTGCGTTAGAGCCACCCAAACTTTATTTTTTTTATTCCTAAATAGTTAGGTATGGTATTCGAAAATAAAGTAGGTTGATTTTAATTTAATTTTAGTATATTAAATAATAAATATTAATTCTTTTATTATTTATTAATTAGTAATTATAATTATTAATTATTTATAATAATTAAATTAAATTAAATGAATATTTTAAAATAAAATATTTGAAATATTTGTTCATCATAACATATTTGACTTGTGGCCATAACATTGCCCATTATCTTGGGTCTTTGTTGAAGTTCATTTCACAAATGACGGGAAGGATAACGTTTTTTGGGAAAATAGGCAACGGGACAGGAAGGATAACTAAGCCGCTAAGCCTACAGAGGATACTGGATTGATTAGGCCCATCACCAGATTGGGGCCAAAATAGATAAACGCAAAGAACCCAAATTTTGTTTTTATTGTTTTGGTAAATTAAAAGGTCAGTATTGACTAATGATCCCTGTATGTACTTCTAGAAGGGAAGCATGATCATCCCTCAATACTATTTTGGATCAGGTTGAGCATCCCAAGTTTTGTTTCCAGAATCTCTGGACCCAAGTTGAATGATGAAAGGCAATGGAGAATGGTGAAAAAAGCGGCTCAACAGCAATGATGTGAAAGCCTGGAGCGTATGTTGGAATTTGGATTTTAGAAGTTTTGACCATTAGCCCATTCTTTGAGGATTGGATTGGAAGTAGAATAGAAATAGAACATGGAACTGGAGAGACAACAATTTCCTAAGTTGAATTGTCAAATTTCATTGACCAAAGAATCTTTCGAGAAAAAGTGACCATTCAAACATTCATTTTTCGATTTTGGGAGTGCGGCTCCGTCGGAGTCGCGAGTGCTCACATTCTTTGGGAGGATTTTTAATTGGGACAAAAATTTCCATTATTAATGGGAGTGGATTTTATTGTATGATTGGATTAAAGAGAATAAAAAGAAGAGAAAAGGAGAAGAAGAAAATGGAGGTGAATAAAAATATCTCTTTTCTTCTCTTCTCTTATTTATTTATTTATTTAAATAGCTAAATAAAATTTAAAAAATAAAATAAATGAAATTTTTTCTCTCCCTTTCCTTTTAACGTTTTTATAATAAAAAAAAATTCTACCTCCCCTCCTCTCCACTTAAACATATTGTTAGAATTCTTTGACTTGTCAACCTATCTTATAAATTGTTTTAATTATTTTTATTTTATTATTTTTAAAAAAAATATTTTAAAGAGTTGAGTTAAGGTAAAAAAAATTGGGTTTGGTTAAAAGTAATTAGACTTTAATATTGAGTTAAAATTAAGAATGTGTAAGGGATATGGCTTATAACTATCAATTAAATACTTAAATTGAGTTGGATTGAATAATTTTTATTTTTTTTAAAAAAAATTTGCTTTGGGAATGGAGATTTGCAAAATAGGAAATTTTCTTTAAAATTTTTACAAGAAAAAAAATACTCTCATCCCTACCTTGCCCCACATGGTAGGAATCCAAACACATTATACCATAGTTTTGAAAATAAAATCAGATTAATTGATTAGATCGATTAAATTAATATCAATAGTATAAATTGTTTGGGTATACCCTTAAAACCGTTTGAATGGTTAAAACATTTGAAACCACTCAAATCGATAAATTGTTTAACCAAATGGTTCAATACTTGGGCACAAAGTCTTGAGAAATTTGTTTCCCATGGGGTTTGAACTTGTAACCTTAAAGCCTTTACTCTAATTCTTTGCCACCAGCACCTTGTGTCATTAGGTGCTTAAGATTTTAGTCAAATTATTGATAACAACCTTGAGAACTTGAACCTATAATTTCTTTTATAATAAATCAATTACCTACCATTGCAACCAATTGACACCATGTAAAATTTTTTGTATGATAATATATTTATAATATTTTGATCAACTCAACGGTTTTATCAATTAAACCGTTCAAACCATGAACCAGAGATCAAAATGGTTGACCTCCAGTTCAAGTTTAAAAACATTGATTCTACGAAGGATGGGAGAAATTTCTGCCCTTATTTAAATTCAAGTTAGGAGGCATCTTCCCTTTCAAACCACGCAAAGCCTTACTTTTAAGGTAGATTCTAAAGGTAATTTCCCCGTTAGTTCACATAGAGACTTTACGTGTTGAGAATTCTGTGTCACATTCAATTGAGGTTGGTTGATTTAAGATAATCATGCTAATACCCTTCTTATAACCCCCAAGGTTTGTAACTTGTATTAATTAGTAAATGAGTATTATTGACTAAGCCGCTAAGCCTACAGAGGATACTGGATTGATTAGGCCCATCACCAGATTGGGGCCAAAATAGATAAACGCAAAGAACCCAAATTTT
>BPVZ01000255.1:18825-30716 GCA_020521535.1 Rubroshorea leprosula | reverse complement strand
AATCAAAAATATACAAAAGTGAAATTAAAGTAACTAAATCAGATGTTAGGGAGTATATGGCAACTGCTTTTTGCTCTCTTGACCCATTAAAATTCCTATTAAGTTTGTTTAAAATAACTATTAAAATTTAACAAATAATAAATAATAAATAAAAGTAGTAAATAGTAAATAAAAGTAGTCAATAGTGGATAAAAATTGAGGTCCATTTGATTTGTGAAAAATAATTTTGTATTACTATGCTCTCTTTACTCTATCCGTGGTATAAGAACCGTTCTCCTTGTATGAAGAAAAGAATTCTTTTACCAAAAGGACGAAATCCATGTCACATTACCTATTCCGGGGCCCATACCTTAACTCGTGTCCAACACCGGAACACAACGCAATCGGGAAGGCCGACACAGAGTAGCCGCTGTTTCCATCCTGATCTCACACCTGTAAAGGGTAGGCAACCTACTAAGATTTTCTAAGATTCTTCCATAGGTTCAAGCTGAAAAAACGTGGATCTTTTAAGAAGTATATAAATGATATAATGCACATCCTATTCTTCCATCAAATTCTCCACCAGCTTCATACTCTGTTGTTATTTGATTTTTGCTCTTTGTTTTGCAAAGAAATTTTCTTCCTTTTCTGGTCATACTTAAATACAGTATTCTTGTTCTTTACTTATCTATATTCATGACTGCTATTCTGAACAAAGCACACATAATCTGCACTGACCATTTGCTCGATGGTCGGCCTGCCTCCCTCAACAAATACATCAAAAAATGGCATTTGGCTTTTGTCAACATCTACTGCTCAAGAACATTTTTTTCTCTCGTCAGGAATCATGATTCCAAGGCTTCGCCCATTCCTGATCATGTCACTCTAACAATTCCACCAGATAATGGTTGTTTCAAAATTGATGAGACCACTCTCACCGATGTTGTGAAGGAGAAAAAGCTTGAGAAGCTTCAACAAATTGGCGGAGTGAATGGCGTAGCTTCTTCCCTGCAAACCAGCTTGGATAGTGGAATCAAAGGCAGTGCTGAGGATATTGCTCGCCGACGTGACGCATTTGGTTCTAACACCTACAAAAAACCGCCATCCAGGAGTAGCTTCTTCCATTTTCTGGTGCAAGCTTTCAAGGATTTCGGCTGTGCCGCACTTTCTCTAATTGGGCTCGGCATAAAGAAGAACGGCTTGACAGACAGTTGTGGTGACGGTGGGAGTATTTTCATGGCTATTTTTCTGGTCATTGCCATCTCTTCCTTCAGTAAGTACATACAGAACAAACAGTTCGAAATATTGCCTGAAGCCAGCAACGACATCCGAATTGATGTCATCAGAGGTGGCAGGCGGCAACAGATTTCAATATTTGATATCGTAGTCGGAGATATTGTTTGCCTAAAAATTGGGGATCAGGTTCCAGCTGATGGGTTGTTCTTGTATGAACATTCTCTGCAGATAGGCGAATCCAGCATGACAGGGGAGAGCGACCATGTTGAGGTGAATTCAAAGAAAAATCCGTTCTTGATTTCTGGTACCAAGGTGGTCGATGGGGATGCTCGGATGCTTGTCACTTCCGTTGGAATGAACACGACCTGGGGCCAGATGATGAGCCACGTGACGGTCGACAACAACGAGCAGACGCTGTTGCAAGTCCGGCTAAACAAGCTAACGTCTGCAATGCGTAGAGTCTGTGTGGCAGTGGCTTTCATGGTTCTTATAGTGTTGTTGGTCGGTTACTTCACCAGAAATACAACCGATCAGAAAGTCAACACAGAGATCAATGGAAGCAGAAAAAATGCCAATGATAAAATAGATACTGTGGCGGAGATAATTGCTGCTGCTTTCACAATCGTCGTTGTTGCTATCCCGGAGGAGCTGTCGTCTATCGTTGCGCTGACTCTGGCGTATTCAATGAAGAAAATGATGGCCGATCAGGTGATGGTCCGAAAGCTTTTTGCCTGTGAAACTATGGGTTCTGCCACCGTAATTTGCACTGACAAAACAGGTACTCTTACACTTAATCAGATGAAGGTGACAAGGTTTTGGCAGGGAAAGGAAGCCATGGATGGAACTTCTTCTTCCATTTCTTCATTTGTTGTTAACTTGATTCATCAAGGAGTTGCTCTGAATACAACAAGAAGTGTTTGCAGAGGTTCTTCAACGTCAGAATTCCAATTCTTTGGTAATCCAACGGAAAAAGCAATTCTTTCTTGGGCAGTTCTGGACATGAAGATGGATCAGGAGGAAATAAAGAAGAATTTCACCATCCTCTTTGAGGAACCTTTCGATTCTCGGAAGAAACGGAGCGGAGTTCTGATCAAGAAGAAAGAAGATAACACAGTTTACGTTCATTGGAAAGGAGCAGCAGAAACAATTCTGGCTATGTGCTCAAGCTACTATGATGGTTCAGGAGTTATGAAAGATCTTAATGGAGAAGAAAGGATGGAATTCAAGAAAATTATTCGAGGAATGGCGGCAAGCAGTCTCCGGTGCATTGCTTTTGCTCACAAACAAGTTGCAGAAACTGAGGAAGAAAATGTGAAAGAGAAGAAAAAGCTTAAAGAGGAAAATTTGACCTTGTTGGGACTTGTAGGTATCAAGGATTCATGTCGGCCAGGGGTGAAGAAGGCAGTGGAGGACTGCCAGCATGCCGGAGTGAAGATCAAGATGATTACTGGCGACGATGTCTTCACAGCAAGAGCTATTGCCACTGAATGTGGGATTCTTCGGTCGGGTCAGGACATGGATAGTGGAGCTGTTGTAGAAGGCGAGGAATTCCAGAAATATACACCAGAAGAGAGGATGGAGAAGGTGGAGAAGATTTGCGTTATGGCAAGATCGTCTCCTTCTGACAAATTACTCATGGTGCAATGCTTGAAACAGAAAGGGCATGTAGTTGCAGTCACTGGGGATGGTACCAATGATACACCAGCACTCAAAAAAGCTGACATTGGATTGTCAATGGGGATTCAAGGGACGGAAGTTGCAAAAGCGAGCTCCGATGTTGTCATCTTGGATGACAATTTCGATTCTGTGACCACCGTTCTGAAGTGGGGCAGATGTGTTTACACTAATATACAGAAATTCATTCAATTCCAGTTGACGATAAATGTTACTGCTCTGGTGATCAACTCCGTGGCAACTATTTCTACAGGAGAAGTTCCTTTAACAGCCGTTCAGCTTTTGTGGGTGAATTTGATCATGGACAACTTGGCTTCTTTGGCTCTAGCTACAGAGGAGCCTACCATGGGGCTTATGAAGAGGCGACCTGTTGGTCGTACAGAGCCACTAATTACCAATATAATGTGGAGGAACCTCCTAGCTCAAGCTTTTTACCAAGTTGCAGTACTCCTGATCCTACAATTCAGAGGAGAGTCAATCTTCAATGTGACTGAAGCAGTGAATGACACCTTAATATTCAACACTTTTGTGCTCTGCCAAGTTTTCAATGAATTCAATGCAAGGAAGTTGGAGAAGAAGAATGTGTTCAAGGGTATTCATAAGAACAACCTATTTCTAGGGATCGTCGGGATGACCATTGTTCTTCAAGTGCTAATGGTGGAGTTTCTAAAGCAGTTTGCAGGTACAGAGAGGTTGAATTGGGGACAGTGGGGTGCTTGCATAGCCATGGCTATTGCATCTTGGCCCATTGGCTCGATCGTTAAGTGTATACCAGTGCCAGAAAGACCTATTTTCAGCTATCTCAAATGGAAGAAGCGCACATAGTATATTTAAAGCATGAAAATGTATATTTAAAATGTGTTTAACCATTGACATTTGTGGAATTATGGGCTTAAGAGTTATATTTTTCTACAAGTAATTTTATAATTATTCATTCTATTCATGTTGTGCAAATTTTTTATAATTGAAGGTTTGAATGTTTGATTATTAGATGGAGAGAATTAGAAGAAAATGACTTAAATGCAAAGAGCTAGAAAGAGAGTGAAAATCCATATGTGCAGGGTAGGGAGTTTAAGGGGGTAGTAGCTACTTTTCATAGTCGAGTTGATACTATAGACACAGTTAGGTTGAAATTCTTTCCCTTCTCCTTGAAAGATAGCTAAAATTTGGTTATATTCTTTGAGACCGAGATCTATAGGTACATTGGCAGAGATGACCCAAGCTTTCTTTAACAAGTATTTTCCACATCACAAGACTAATAATTTTAAAAGACAGATCTCCACATTTTCTCAAAAGGATAGTGAAACCTTATACTAAGCATGGAAGAGGTTTAAGGAATTGCAAAACTTGTGTCCACGTCATGGGTATGAAACTTGGAGGTTGGTTAGTTACTTCTAGGAGGGTTTAATTAGTAGGGAGCATCAATTCATAAAGATGATGTGTAATGGGGAATTTTGGCATAAGGACTCAGAAGAAGCCATAGACTATTTAAATGAGTTAGCTAAAAAAGCTCACACTTGGACAGGACCTAATGCCACTAATGGTACTAGTAGGTCACAATCATCTGTGATTTGTCATCTTAGGGAGGAAGATAACCTTAAAGCATAGTTAGAAGTTGGAACTAGGGAACTTGAGACCTTAAAAATGAAAAATATAGTCACCCACATAGTTGTTAGGGTAGAAAATCAGGCTCTATGTTTTGTTTGTGGGGGATTGGATCATTTAGCTTAGGATTGCCCAACCTATGGTAAGGTGAGAGGGGTTTGTGAAGAACAATGCAATGCATTAGGCATGGTTAGGAAACCTTTTTCACCCTATTTAGAAACATACAATCCTAGTTGGAGGAACCATCCCAATTTTAATTGGAAGACTGATCAGAACCATCCCACATCATCCAACAATACTTGGAATAGTGAAGTTCAACCATTTAGGTCTTACCCTACACCTTAATACAATGCACGACTAGAAAGAAATCCTTTAAAGAAAACACTTAAGGCATTTATAGAGGCACAAAAGAAGACTAACCAAAAGTTTGATTTTATTCTTACATAGGTGGTTGAAGAAAACAAGGATATCAAGAGTCAACTAAGTTGACCAATGTCCTTATTGTCCAAGAGCAAGGTAAGATTCCATCTCAACCATAAACTAATCCTAAAAATTTACATTTGGTGCAGGAATCTACCTCTAATTCGAAGAACATTCAAAGGGGTCAACGCTATCAACACTGATGAGCTAAATTTATATACATATTAATAGGGAATTTTTACTTTGATATTGTTGATATTTGGATGAGTTTTATGGGATTTTATTTGATTTTACATGGTTTTCATCCTTTGTGTAGGAAATGATTTAATTGGAAGAAATCCTACTCTTTAGAAGTAAATTGAAGAGATCAGAGACTTGAGGATCAACTTGTGCAGAATCCAGAAGTCAGGAACCAAATCTGCTATTTTACCATTGAAGAAATTGCAAAAGGACACATGATCGGGGTGTCGATACCATGCATTAAACGTCCAGAATCAGATTCTATTTCCTATTTTGTGCCAACACGTAATCCGAAGTGTCAGCACCATGCGATCAGCATCCAAAATTCAGTTTCCTATTTCTGTTCCAAGTCCTACTTCTATTTTAATTAGGGTTTTTAAAATCCTATAAATACCCATCCAAATTCGGAATTGAGGAGAGCTTTGGAGAGGCTAGTGGCAGCCCTCTTTTGGGCATTATTGGAGATCAAGATTGAGGTTCTATCAATAATAGAAGATCAAAGAGTTCGATTTCCTCAAATTGGGTTTTGTTTTTCTTTAAGTTTTTATCTATTGTTTGATATTTGAATGTTCATAACTTTGATTTTATATTTTATTATTTTTATTATGAACTGATTTATTTTATTAAGGCTATGATGTAGCCTAATCAATTCAATATAGATTTTGTGATTTTATATTTTCAATTAAATTTATTTGCATGAGGAGTTTATATTATTGAATTTAATGCATTGGAAGTCTGATCACCTTTCAATTGATTTAGTGATTTATGCATGAACTTGAGAAAGAATTGCATAGATTAGACTAATAATAATACAAACCGTGTGCTAGACTATGAGACCGAGAGGTAATTAGCTCACATGTGGTAGTGGAGGAAGAGAAGAGAGTTAGTAGCTCCCCCTTCTTAAACTAGAGGTTTCCATAGAATCTAATGCTCATTATTTTGTTTAAAATTACATAGAGATATGATTAATTTAACAAACCAGTGAAGGATTAACTTGACTTGAGAAAGCTAGTTAATTAATTTAGGGAAATTCGCCATCACATGCAATAACACTCAACAATTTACTAATCCAGAATTTATATTGATTGATTATAGTGAAATCAATGCCTTAGTATCTCATATCTTGGTTAGGTTTAATTTAATGGTTATTTTCTTTTTATTATTTTTTTAGTTAAACTTTCTTCCCATTTGGTTGTTCAAATAAATTTGGATTAATTATTTTGGTACTAAGTTAGACACAATCCTCGTGGGTTCGACACTCTTCTCATCATTATATTACTTGAAGCGACTAGTACACTTGTTAGGGTGATTTTAGTGCATCAAACACTTGTACTAGTAAAGTTATAGAGCCATTGTAGAAATCACCTTAACTAAATGACGCTACTCCAAGTAGCCATGAAGATGACCTATTGAAAGAACCTGAGAATGAGGTTCTAATTCAAGTTCCTTTCCCTCAAGCTCTTAGAACTGAAAAGATTTCGAACAATCAAGGTGAGATTTTAGAACATTTGAAATAAGTTAAGATTAATCTACCTTTGTTTCGTGTGATTAAACAGGTACCAACTTATGCCAAGGTAATCAAGGATCTATTTACCATGAAAAGGAAACACCATGTCAAGAAGACTGCATTCTTGACAGAACAAGTAAGTGCGGTGATTGAGCAGAAAACACCACCAAAGTACAAAGATCTAGGGTGTCCAACAATTGCTTGCCAAATTGGGTCACAAGAGTTCGGTCAAGCTTTTTTGGATTTAGGAGCAAGTGTGAATTTAATGCCTTATTTAGTTTATTTGTAGCTAGGCCTTGGAGAGATAAAACCCACATCTGTGGTGTTATAGTTGGTTGATCGTTCTTGTAGGAAACCAAGAGGGATAGTAGAAGATGTTTTGCTTCAAAATGATAAATTTTATTATTACGTTGATTTTCTTGTTTTAGATACTCAATTTGAAGTTAACAATAAGTAAAAAATTCCACTTATTTTAGGAAGACTATTCCTTGCTATTGCTAATGCTCTCATTAATTGTAGGAATGGTTTAATGAAACTTTCATTTGGGAATATGACTCTTGAGGTGAATATTTTTTATGTTGGGAAGCAACCACAAGAAGATGATGAATGTATCATTCCTACATGATAGATTCACTTGTTGAGGAAGTACAAGAAAGGGAAAATTCTAAATCTCTAGAACACTTCCTCTATGATTTTGATTTAAACTCTGAATTTTTGCTTTATCCTGTTAATGATATTTTTAATGTTTCTTTTATTTTTAATGCTGATCAAGATAAACAAAAGAAGTTTTGGCGACCATGCTTTGAGGAGTTACCACGTGAAAGGGAACAACCAAAGCCATCTTCACTAAAGACACCAAAAGTAGAGTTATCCCCACTCTCTGAAGGGTTGAAACATGCATTCTTAGGTCTAGGTGATACCTTTCTTGTTATAATATCTTCTAAACTTAGTGTTGAGTAGGAAGAGAAATTGGTACATATATTAAAAGAACATAAATCTGCACTAGGTTGGACTATAGCTGACATTAAATGTATAAGCCCATTGATTTGTTCTCATAGGATTCATTTAGAAGAAGGATCTATTCCATGTAGAGACCCTCAAAGAAAATTGAACCCAACAATGAAAGAAGTTGTTAAAAAGGAGGTCTTGAAATTGTTAGATGCAAGAATCATATATCCTATATGTGATAGTAAATGGGTTAGTCCTACTCAAGTAGTGCCAAAGAAATTAGGGGTAACAATAGTTGAAAATGATGAGGGAGTTCTTGTACCAACTAAGGTAGTAACTGGGTGGCGCATGTGCATTGATTATAGGAAATTAAATGCAACCACTAGGAAAGACCATTTTCCATTACCATTTATTAACCAAATTTTAGAACATGTAGCTAGCCATCCTTTCTATTGCTTTCTTGATGGTTATTTAGGATATTATCATATTGAGATAGCTTTAGAAGATCAAGAAAAAACTACTTTTACATGTCCTTTTGAATTGATCTCTAAATTACCTACACCCCAAATAGTAAAAAATGTTTGGTCTTTTCTTGGACATGCTGGTTTCTATAGGAAGTTCATTCAAAATTTTCCAGTCATAGCTCAACCTTTGTGTAACCTTCTAGCCAAAGATGCTAAGTTCAATTGGACTCCTAAATCTGAAAAAGCTTTTTGAACCCTTGTCACCAAATTAACCACTGCACTGATCATACAATCATGAGATTGGAGTCTTCCATTTGAGATTATGTGTGATGCTAGTAACCATGCTGTAAGAGAAGTTTTAAGCCAAAGAAGGGAAGGGAAGCCCTTTGTTGTATATTATGTTAGTAGAACTCTTAATAGTGCTCAAAAGAATTATTCTACAATTGAAAAAAAAGTTACTAGCTATTCTTCTTGCGTTAGATAAATTTCATTCTTATTTCATTGGTTCACCTATTACTGTGTTCACTGACCATGCAACTCTTAAGTATCTTTTGTCTAAGGATGCTAAAGTTTGTTTGATTAGGTGGATTTTGCCTTTGTAGGAGTTTGATCTCACAATTAAAGACAAGAAAGGTCTTGAAAATGTGGTGGCTGATCATTTGTCTTAATTGGAGTTTAAGGACTCCAATATTGAAAGTTTACCAATTAGAGATGCTTTCCCTGATGAACACTTGTTTGCTATTAGCCAAGTTCCATGGTATTCTCACATTGTTAATTACTTGGTTTTTGGTGAAATTCCATCGAACTGAGGTGCACAAGATAAGTGTAAGTTCTTGGTTGAGATAAGAAATTTTTATTGGGATGATCCTTATTTGTTTAAGTATTGCCCTAACCAGATCATAAGATGGTGTATTCTGAAATATGAGATTAATAGTGTCCTTAACTTTTGTCACTCTGAAGCTTGTGGTAGTCATTTTTCTATGAAGAAAACTACTACAAAAATTTTGCAATGTGGATTCTATCGACCTACTTTGTTTAAAGATACTAATGCTTTTTGATGAGCTAAATTTATATACATATTAATAGGGAATTTTTACCTTGATATTATTAATATTTGGATGTAATTTATGGAATTTTATGAGATTTTATATGGTTCTCATTCTTTGTGCAGAAAAGGGTTTAATGCATAAAAATAGGAAGTTTTGGGATTAATTGAACATCTTGTGAAAGTTGAGGGATTGAACTGCAAGAAGAAGGGGCCTCTTTGGGACCTTAATAAATGGATCTTGAGTTTTGGGATGTAAGTGCTCATTGTACAAAATATGGAGGACCAAATTTGCTATTTTACCATTGACGAAATTGCAAAAAGAGACTAGAAACTCGACATGGGTGTAGTGTCGACACATAATCGAGGTGTCGATACCATGCGTTAAGTGCCCAGAATTAGACTTTCTATTTTCTATTTTGTGTCGACACAATTCGGAGTGTTAGTACCACATCGTCAGCATCCAAAATTCAGGTTTCCTATTCTGTTCCAAGTCCTACTTCTATTCCAACTAGGGTTTTTAAAATCCTATAAATACCCATCTAAATTCAGAATTAAGGGAGCTTTGTGTAGGCTAGTGGCAGCTCTCTTTTGGGCATTCTTGAAGATCAAGGGAGAGGATTCAACAATAGAAGATCAAGAGAGAGGATTCAACAATAGAAGATCAAGAGAGAGGATTCAACAATAGAAGATCAAGGATTGCAATTTTCTCAAATTGAGTTTTATTCTTCCTTGTTATTCTTATGTTCATAACTATAATTTTAGATTTTATTATTTTTATTATGAACTGATTTATTCTACTAGGGCTACGATATAGCCTAATCAATTCAATATAGATTTTGTGATTTTATGCTTTCAATTAAAGTTATTTGCATAAGGAGTTTATATTATTGAACTTAATGCATTGGAAGCCTGATCACCTTTCGATTGATTTAGTGATGTATGCATGAACTTGAGAAAGAATGGTGTAAATTAGACCAATAATAATATAAACCATGTCTTAGACTATGAGACCGAGAGGTAATTAATTCACATGTGGTAGTGGAGGAAGAGAAGAGGGTTAGGAGCTCCCCTTTCTTAAGCTAGTGGTTTCTATAGAATTTAATGCTTATTAGTTTGTTTAAAATTACATAGAGATATGATTAATTTAACAAACAAGTGAAGGACTAACTTGACATGAGAAAGCTAGTTAATTAATTTAGGAAAATCCACCATCACATGCAATAACACTCAACAAATTAGCATATTAATCCAAAATTTATATTGATTGATTATGGTGAAATCAATGCTTTAGTACCTCATATCTTGGTTAGGTTTAATTTAATTGTTATTTTCCTTTTATTAATTTTTAGTTAAACTTTCTTCCTTTTCGATAGTTCAAATAAATTTAGATTAATTATTTTGGTACTTAATTAGATACAATCCTCGTGGGTTTGACACTCTATCATCATTATATTACTTGGAGCGACTAGTCCACTTGCTAGGATGATTTTAGTGCATCACTTTTTGTCATTCCTATGACAGGTGCCGAAAGTTAGGTGCATTAACTCATCGTCACATGATGCCTCTTAACCCAATTCTAGTCATTGAGATTTTTGATCGTTGGGGTATTGATTTCATGGGACCATTTCCATCTTCTTTTGGTTACCTTTATATTCTTCTTACACTTGACTATGCATCTAAATGGGTTGAAGCTATACCTTGTAGTACCAATGATAACAAAGTAGTTGTTAAGTTTTTGAAAGAAAATATGTTATCTAGGTATGGTACACCACGTCTGATTATTAGTGATCAAGGGACACATTTTTGTAATTGTTCTTTTGAAGCCTTGATGCGCAAGTATGGCGTTATTCACAAAGTGTCAACTGCTTACCATCCACAAACTATAAATTTTGCCTTTTCCTTTGAGTGACTTACTGCTTTCCAACTCCATGAGAGAAATCCTTTGCCTTAAACAGTTATTAATCTGTGAGGATATGGAGTTGAGGCTTTTACTTTGATTAATTCTCAAGGCTATATATGTTGTGGTTTGCAATATAAAGGCTATGCTTAGTTCACACACACACTTTTGGAAGTTATAATTGAAGTAATCTTGATAGCAACTGTAATCTTTTCTAAATACGTAGGTAGTCTTCTAGATAACTATTTGAGCTAATCAACATGCTTTCTTTCTTAATTCTCGCTTGAATTACTAGAGACTAGCAATAAACTGGTTGGGGGTTGTGATGAAAGCATGAAAATATATATTTAAAGTGTATTTAACCATTGACATTTGTGAAATTATGAGCTTAACAGTTGTATTTTTCTACAAGTAATTTCATAATTGTTCATTCTATTCATGTTATGCAAATTTTTGATAATTGAAGGTTTGATTATTAGATGGAGAGAATTAGAAGAGAAGGACTTAAATGCAAAGAGCTAGAAAGATGAGGATCCAAGTATTAAATTTGGAAGTTTGAAGGCTCAAGTGATATTTTTCCATTTTTTATTAAGAGCAAAATTCGTGAAGTTGTCTTTGACTAGCGCAAAAGGAAAAACATAAATATTAGGGGTTTTGCACCTTATATCAGGTTCCAACCCCTTATCAGTGTGGCATAAAAACAGAATTATGCAGGGTTCCGCACCCTAGACCAGGTTCCTGAAGTAGCAGAAGAGATAAAAGCAAAACAACCAAAAACAGAGCAGAACAGAGGAAGAAAGAGGCACTTCTATTGCTGGAAATAGATGAAGATAATTACACATTAAACTGAATAACAACTGCCTATTTATAAAG
>BPVZ01000254.1:67162-80386 GCA_020521535.1 Rubroshorea leprosula | reverse complement strand
ACCAAGGCCCTGTGGGCAATTATCAAAATAAACAAACCCCATAACACTATGGCCTATTGCAGCTAAACAGTCAGCACACTGATTAACCATCTATTAAATAGTAGTTACATCTAACATATATAATATTATGATCAACCCTTAATAAGATTTGATTTTTTTATTAATTTTCTTTACACTTTCTTACTAAAGATTTGACTTGAGTTTACTTTAATATGTTTCCAATTTTATAGCATTAGGGTTACAATTTATTTTCTATTTTTATAAATAGCAAAAAAAAAAAAAAAAAAAGAGAGAGAGAGAAGGAATAAGAAGAGGTACGACACCGTTACTATTTATTTCCTTAATGAACTTTTATTCTTTTCATAAAGGTAAATTTACAGCGTTGGTCCTCAATTTTTAAAAATTTTTGTACTTTAGCCCTCTGATTTCATAAATACAATTTGCTCCTCAATCTCACCATTTTATTCATCCTTTAACTTTGTGAAACATTGTGATTTAGTTCCAAATTTATGATTTTGAAAAGTTAAGTCATATTCTACACAAACAAATGGAAATAATGTAAAATCGAAAAAAATCATATTAAATCCATTCAAATATTAATAAAATTAAAGATAAATTAGCATCATATTATGTACAAGAATTCAACCTATTAAGTATTAAAAAAAAGTTAGTAAATTTCTATTGAAATTTTGTTTAGATTTTGTTGGGTTGTTAATACTAGATTTCTCATATCAAAAAGAGAAAAGAAAAAAATAAAAGGAAGTAAAAAGAGGATTATGATTACAATATAGTTGAAGACGACTTTTGAAGGGTACAAGGAGTATCAAAATCCTTGAAACATAAAGGTAACTGAAAAAGAAGCTATGCCACTTATATTTCAGCTTAAAACATTACTAATACAAACAATGGGAGATAGAAGAAAATTAGGGTAAAAAGAGATATATAATAGATAAATAAAGATATAAAGAGTGACTAAACAGGAATAATATAGAACGAAAGATTTTATTGATTAAAAAATCAAAGGAAAGATAAAGGAGATAAAAGAATAATAACACATAAATTACCAATAGAGAGAGACTGTTTTGGTTTTCTTCTTTGATATTTGACTGAAATAATGTAATTTTAAGGTGTTTTTCTTCTTTACTCCCTTTATGGTGTTTGGGTCTTTTCACATTCACTCTTTGTACCACGTTACATGGAAAGTAAAACTTCGCATGCATATGTTTACTTCACGTAGAATTGAATTTTTTAATAACTTAATTGTAAAATTGTTGTCATTATAAATTGAAGTCGCTTCTTGTTCATACTAAAGTTTTGCTAGAACTCTCTTAACCAAACTACTTGACAAACACATGCAATTGTGGCCAATTAATCAACTTCTGAAGTTGATAAAGTGATAATTTGTTGTTTCTTTGATGATGATAAGATAACTATGGAACTCAACATAAAAACAAATCCAAAAGTACTTTTTTAGTCATCAATATCTCTTGCATACTCACATCGATGAAACTATAAATTTTGTTTGATCACTTGTAGAACAATCCATAATCTACAAACAATGCCTTGTAGAGATATCTTAGAATTCTCTTTTCAATGCAACACCTTTAATTTCTCCATATATCTGCTAATCAAACTTACCCCATGAATTATATCTGGTTGATTTGATGTCAAGTGCATCAAGCTTTCAACATTTTGCTTCTATAGAGTGTTGTCAACATTTTTTACCCCCAAGCTCTTTCACAAGCTTCAACTATTAGCTTAAATACCTCAAGAGGAGGGTGAATTAGAGTTTTCAAATTTTTCCACTTCTACCAACCCCAGATGGAAAAAAAGAGAAGGGTAGAAGAGCCTACACAATTAATTTTATAAAGATTCAACCCAGCTGCTTGGCACCTAATTCTCTACCTTAACTTCACTCACCATTAATTTCTTTTACACTCTCCACTAGTACTCAAGAGTAGCTTGAAGGAGCTATCCAATCCTTTTACAAAGTGTTTTCACTCAAACACTGTCCATTACAAAGATACCAATGAACCTTACTTGGTTTTCTCTTAAAGGTTTTACTCACCCTCAAGTACCACTTCTTAGAGCTTTATTAACTTCCAAGATCACAAACAAGGGTAGAAAGAAAGATTATAAATGATATGATCTCTACAAGATCTAATTTGCAAGTGTAAGCTTAAAACTTTTGAAAGGATTTGCAAATCTAAGCACAATTCTTGTTTTTAATTCTTCTAATAAGTGTCTAGAGGCTCCCTAAGATGTTTACCAATCATATTTATAGAGTCAATGTTGAAATTAGTCATTACTAGTCGTTGATAGCTGTTGTATGCACTATAGACACATTTAGTTTCGACAAGTAAATGTTATAGGTTTGATCGTTTAAGCCAGCTTAGCTAAGCTGACTTTGCATCCTCTAACTTTTTGTTTTATTCCAAGCTAGCTGCAAATGTTTAAGCTGGCTTAGTAAATTGGAGTTTGAAAATTTCAATATCTTTAAATATTTTGACCATTGGAGCATTAAATGCATCATCTAAGCCAACTTCAAAACCTAAGCTAACTTAACACTATGCCTTTCTCCAACTTGCGCCAAAGCCGCATTTTTGAAATTTTGGACATCTAAGCTGACTTTAATACTCTAAGCTAGCTCTCCCTGGGCACTTTTCTGCATTTTGAACTTTGCTCTTTCATCTAGCTTTGAGAACCTATATCTTTCTCATTAGAAATCCATTTTAGATATTTTTATACTCTTTAGAAAGCTTGAAATGTCTACTTTCAAATGAACTAACTTTTGAATCAAAACTCTGTGTGTGTGTATATATATATATATTCTTGAATGAATAAATGAATGAATGGAGGTCATTATTGCAATGCATGTAGGCTTGATATTATATGAGCTTTCTTTCTAAAATTCTTTCCTTTGGTCCTACACATTCACACAAAACTCATTAAACTTTTCCAATAGTTTTGTTATCATTGAAAATTATCATAGGAGTTCAACATTAACTCCTTCTCCACCATAGTTGTAACACATAGACAAATCCCACATTGACAAAGAATGGGAGAGATGTTAGGTGTGTAGGTCAACACCTATTTATCTCTATGAGTTTGTCTATCTTGTGCCCTTATTACACATTTTTATCATTAGTCATGCATGAACTTAGGGGTATTATTGGAACAAAAACGCTTAATCTCTTCTTCAAATAGTAACTAGGACAACTGAAAAACACTCATTTATGGAGAGTGGGACAACTAAAAGAAGGCAGAGAGTACTAAAATAGAGAGTTGAAAATATGTAGGAAATGAAGAGTTTTTTTCCTTTTTTGGTAAGAAATATAATTTTAAAAAATAAGGAATACTTTACGCGTTTCTTAAATCGATTTTCATCAAGTGGAAGGAGGTTTTTTTTTTTTTTTTAGGGGGGAGAGGTGGGGCTTTCTCACCGTTATTAACATTGTTGTAATTGTCCTTTGGTTCCTTGCGTCATTAACTAGTTATTTGTTGGATCATGCAGGTCGGATACTACGGGTTGGAAAATTTGAAATCTCTGAGTCCGAGCTTCTTGATGAGGCTATTCTTGAAATTTGGAACAGCAGGAATTCTCGAGAAATCCTGCCTTTCAGAAAGCTTAAATCTTTGGAAGTTTCTGATTATAGTAACTGGAGATACCTTTTAACCCCTTCCATGGCATTGGACCTTGCCAACCTCCAAGATTTAAAAGTCTCAAATTGTGCCACACTGGAGCATGTAATCAAAGGAGATGGAGCTGATGGGTTGTTCCCTAAGCTAAATTCCATCCATTTGGAGTCTTGTTCTAACCTGACAAGTTTCTATGAGGGAAGCAGTATGCTCAAGCTTCCATCTTTGAAAGAAATTACAGTGAATAACTGTGCAGCAATGGTTACGTTTGCCTATTGTTCTTCAAGAGAGCAAGACATTGTAAGTACTGCTGATGGTGGAGGAAGTGAAGAAAGGCATGATATTGCTATTCAACCATTTTTCAACAATAAGGTCAGTTATATTTTATAAATTATTTACTGTACAGACAAATTGTATTTTTTTGCTGATGTTGCTGTTTGAGCTTTCCCTCATACATATCAATCACCCTATATATGAACTATGTTCAAAATAAACAAAGTTTTACCATTAGTTTAAACTATTAAGTTTAGTAATTGTTTTGAGTAAATAGGTATCTAGGTTTTTCTTTATAAAAATTTTTGAGGCAATCTTATACAATTTGCCTGTCTTAAAATCCAAAGTTGATCAACTTCAGCAAACAGCATTGATCGTTGACAAAAATTATGTAAGCCTAAGCAGAGTCGAGTACTGTCACTCCATATATTTAGGCTCATTGTGTGATCGCATATGGTCGTTTCATATTTTGCCTTGTAGTTGTGACCAAATTGTTTCCTTTTTGTTAAAGAAGAAGGAGCTGTTCATTAACTTGATGAATTTTCTTTCAGCTTGAGGTTCTCAACCTGGAGATGTTAAGGCTGCTTGGAAATATTAACATTCAGCAAATTTGGCACAATCGGGTTCCAGAAATGTCTTCTTTTGTTCTAAATCTAATAGAGGTGAAGAGCTGTAATAATTTAAAATATATATTGACATCCTCTATGGTTAAAAACTTAGAGCATCTTGAATGCCTCATTGTAAATAATTGTAAGATGATGGAGGGGGTAATAGTCACAGAAGAAGGATTTGCAGAAGAAGAGACGACCCAGAAGATATTTTTTCCTAATTTGCAAGTCTTGTTCCTTGTTGACCTTCCCAAACTCAAAAGATTCTGTTCTGGAAATTACATTGCATTCCCCTGCCTAACAGGAATTATAATAAATCAGTGTCCTCTGTTGAAGGCGTTCACCTCGAGCCCTGTTATTGGAGACATAGCAGTCAGCATTGAGAAAGCAGAAAAAACCTCTACACTACCTCTCTTTGATGCAAAGGTGATTTCTTCTTATTGTTCTTCCATGTCTTACAATAAGGCTATTGTAATTTCACCTCGTAAAGCCTTTCCATTTTTAATTGTATTCTAAAGTTAAGCTTTTGTCTCTAGCTTTTGTCTCTACATACTCATAAGTTATTATTGCAATCAATAAATTCTTTAGGTGGCAGTCCCTGTGCTAAAGACGCTAGCAATCAGTAGTATGGAGGGCTTGCACAAGATATGGCACAACCAACTCGATGCAGAATCATTTTGCAAACTAAAAAGCCTTTGCGTAATTGGCTGTGAAACACTAGAGAGCATTTTCCCATTTAGTATCCAGGAAAGACTTCAGAGACTAGAAGAACTGTTGATTATAGGATGTGATTCACTAGAAGTGATATTTGAAGCTCAAGGACCTGTTGCTAGTTATTCACAACCTCTGGTAGCCAGTCAGCCAACTTCGGTAGAAACTGAGACCAAGTTGGTACTTCCAAAATTGACAGAACTGAGGCTTGAAATGCTACCCAAGCTCAAGGGTTTCTGCCATTCAAAACATATTACTGAATGCCCATCTCTGATGAAATTGGCGGTGGTTGGATTCCAGCAGCTAGAGATATTTGCTTTAGAATTTCCAAGCTTCCAAAATACAACTAGTGATGAGCAACTTGAGACTCGAGTTCAACAATCTCTTTTCTGGATCAACAAGGTACGAACTCTAAAAAGTTTATTGTAATAGGGAGAAAACCCTTGGGCTTTGTGAGATGCTCTATATTTCTTGTATTCCTTTCTCTGCCACAAATTCAAATCCAGCGATACGCATTAGCCACATAGTAATACTTATTTTTTTCAAAAAATAATTAGTTCTATCTGATTGAATGATTGAGAAAATCAAATTAACCAATTTATATATGGAAGTTTATACAAAAAAGATTAATAAGAAAATTTATTTGTTAATTTTAATTATAATATTTATTCAAAATTTTAAATAAATGAGAATGGATACTGTTGTATATGCTGCCACTGATATTTAATTTAAGGTGATATCTTTGTCTTTGTTAGTCATGTGAATCTCTAATTTTCAGTGGAGACTCAAGGTATGCCTAAGTTGTAATTTGTCCATGATGCACTTTACTTGTTAATGGAAAAGCTTCCTTTTTTTATGAAAGAAAAATTAAACTTAACATTTTTATTTCATTAAAGTTGTTTAGGTTTTTTGGCCTTGAATGGAAATTTTGGTATTTGGTGTTGAAAATTGCACAGGCTAACTTGCTTTCTTCTGGCTGATTTAATCTATTTGTGTGATAAAGTTTCTGGTTTATAAGGTGATTGATCCTATAGATTGTTGTTGTACTCCTTTATAATATAAGTGCCTTTTTTTTGTCGCTAACAACAAAAGTTGTTTTGTTTTTTCAAATTCATAAATTAAGAATACAATTACATATTATTCTAATTAACAACACATGTTCATTTCTCTACATTTTTTAAGTAAAAACTATGCGACTTTTTCAGCTTATATTGGCCTACTATTCACCTTTCCATGTTGTACTTATAACTTGTTAAGTAGAACATGTTTTACTGAAGTTATAGTGACAAAAAGAAAATTTGAATATATATTTTGCATAAAATAATGAACAGAGGATTCGCATCAGTTACCATTTTGAATCCCACCTCTTATTTTTTCATTCTAAGAAAAAAACATTATATTTCAAATTTTCAGACTACATTCCCCAATCTAGAAGAACTGGAACTTGGAATGATTGGTAGTCAGATATGGCATGGACAATATGCAGGGGACTTTTTTCCCAAACTAAAAAAATTGGAGCTTAACAACTTGGATGAGCAATCAGTTGTTCCTCCTTTCTTCTTCCGGTCACTCCCCACTATTGAGAATCTTGCTGTGAGGTATGCTTCCTTAGATGAAATAATCCAGTGTGAAGGCTCTGGTGGTGAGGGAAGACCTGCAGGTGCACTCACTCAGTTAAGGGAATTTTTAGTGCCATCCATTATATCTTTGACGAATCTGCAGGCTCTAGAAGTTTCAAGATGTCATGGACTCATAAGTTTAATGAGGTATTCAACAGCTAAAAGCTTGGTGCAGCTCACAAGAATGAGCATAAGTGATTGTGATGTGATAGGAGAAATTGTGGCATGCATTGCTGATGAAGTGAAGGATGGCATTGTCTTCAGGCAGCTCAAGTATTTGCAACTTAAGGGTCTACCAAAGCTAGCAACCTTCTGCTCAGTGGAATGCGACTTCGAGTTTCCATCTTTGGAAGACATAATTGTGATGGACTGTCCTAACATGCAGTTTTTCTCCAAGGGGGAATTACTCACACCAAAACTACAGAAAGTAAAATTGACAGAAGAAGATGATGAAGGGCGCTGGGAAGGGGACCTTAACGCCACTCTACAACAGTTGAAAAAGGTATGTGTATTGATTCCAAAGAATTCCTTTAGTTTTTTGTTTCTTAATTTTTATGTTTCTTTACTTCACCTCGATTATCCTGTTAAAGTACATAAAAATTGATGGAAGTTGTGGTAACTTCATTATATTATTTTTAGTCATAAACATTTATCCTGCCTACAGTTCTTGCTTTCACCTTCAGTTTGTTATTCCTTATGATTACAGAGTATTGATGGCTCTAATGAAGACTGAACTTATGCAAACTGGATTACATCTATGTCTCTAAAGATGTATGTACAAGAGACTTTCTCTCACGTCCTAAACTAAGTCAAATGGTGAGTGGGTCTTGTGCTTCTATATATCACTTCTACCTTTTTACCTTTTTTCCATCCTTCATGAAGTAATATCTTCTTACATGAAACTATGTTGTGATGCCTTGCAGGTTAATGGCGCATTCACAAGCTGGATTTTAATGCTGTCAAGTTGTCACACCGTCCGGCTCAAATAATCACTTCCCTTCCTGAAACTGAACCCTTTTCCCCCCTTAAATCCACGTTTGAACTCGTATTATCTGTGTTTAATTTCTGTGAGGCTGGCTGGTGTGTGTTTTATGGTGTGAAGTAAAAAAGATTGAACTTCATGTGTATCTTCTTTCATAAGACAGATTGTCGTTTGCTTATGGATTATCAACTGAGTTATGCATTAGTTTGTGTTAATAATTTTGAATGTATTTATCAAATGAATGAGCTTTATAGCTAGTAATCTTTTGCTGAGTGTTACAAATGTGCAGATGATGCTTCATACTTGGATCTTTAGATAAGCAGACCTGAAGAAGCTGGTTATTCTCATTTCGTTCATTGGACAATGTTGTGATGATTTTATTAGTGATAGCAGCTTGATATTGCAGTTTTTCAGTCTCTACTCACTAAAAAATGCAGCCTAGGCTGAAAATGAACCTACGGACATTTTTCCATATTCGGATGGTTCAGCTTGCTAACTGCCTCTTCCGTGCCCATCAACTGTTTCTTAAAATGCCATACAGACACTCTGAGACCATATGATTGCAGGTTGATTCTTCTTAGTCCTTCTTTAATCATTATGTATCTATTATGCTTTATTTTCGTTTATCGATTGAATAACAAAATTGAATAATTTGATGGATTACCAGCATCATTGTTAAGATAGGGTTGACAAGAGAGAGAATAAGTTTGTTTGGTTTTCTTCAATTTGCCTTGGCCTTCCCAGCACCTGTCTTCATATCATATACTTTTTTTTTTTACATACCATGTACTCTTTTCATTTAACTGTAATAGTTCTAATTTTTAAGACAAAAATTGTAAAGTAAAAATTTAACATAAAAATTGAATACCAATTGTTAATTTTTTCCTCTTAATTGTAGTTCTTGTTTAGCGATCTATTTAATTGAAAAAAAAAAAATTTTGTTTATATACTATATTAAATTTTCAGAAATATTTTTAAAAAAAATTAAAAAATCGAAAATAAGATTACTATTGTTAAACATAGAGAGTAATACGTTAGAGGTCATGCCACACTTAATATTTTAGTAGTCATCAAAGTAGTCCCTCATTCAAATGGTTGCCAATTTTTTAATAGATGCATCTTATTAATGGTTAAAATAAACTATTAGTCCAATAATTAGGGGCTTCTCCATTAAGCATAACAGAGAATACTAATGGAGAATGGATGGGATAGAGGAAGCAACACCAAAAAAGTTAGGGGAAAAAACGGTTAAGTACTTATTGAAAGTATAATTAAAGAAAAAAAAAGTTAAATACTTAACAAAGCCTACTTAAAGATTGAGTCCCTATTTTCAAAGTTCAATGGTGATTTTAAATAACACAACTTGTAATATTGTTTAACTTTAGTATTTTTAAGATAATTAATTATCTAAAAAATATAATAATTAAACAATAAATATTCCCTTATCATGTACCAAAAGGAAAACAGTAAAAAGAAAAAAGAAAAAAAGAAAAAAAGAAAAAAAGGGTTTTATGGATCAAAGTTTTCTAATCCCAAATCAACTCATAGGAGTGCCAATATCCACATCAACCTGAAAGCAAAGAATTCTTAAAATGTTGAACTCCAAATGGGCTGCTTGACGGGCATTGTCGCGCGGGCCTGTGACCCAAGTGGGCCCAATAAGCTGATGTGGTGAGAGTATTTGATGGGCTCCTAACACTTTGGGTCACGTTACAGAAATGGAGACAAATGGTCGGCTGATGCATTGTTGCGCGTGCAAGTGGTGGGACCTTGGGTTGTATCCTTTTGCATCACTCCCTTGTATTCGGATAGCTCAGCAGCTTGTGCTTATCCTCTTACTTTGGTTCCCATCAACTGTTTGTTGAAATGTCCTACAGATTTTTGGAGCCAAATCGCTCGATGCATTCTTGCGCGTGCAAGTGGTGGGACCTTGGTTGTATCTTTTTGCATCACTCTTCGATCCGGATAGCTCAGCGGCTTGTGCTTATCCTCTTATTTTGGTGCCTATCAAGTATCAACTGTTTGTTGAAATGTTCTACAGAATTTTCGAGCCCAATCTCACGTTTAATTGCGGTTCGGTTTTACTTAATCCTCCTCTTCCTTCATTTACGCGCTGGTGTTTTTAAGACCCCTTACTTACCCTACTGTTCCTACTAGAACCATTCACACAGGCCAACACTCTGAGGAGTCACCCGTAGAAGTCAGAAAAGGTTTTCTCTAGTGCAATTATGCAGGGTCATTATTGCCCTCTGTTCTACCACGTGATTGTGAACAAAGTTCTCATAATTCTGATGAGGCCAGGCTGGAAAGAAATGAAGGCATCAGAATCGAATTTGAATGCAGTACTTCTGCAGAGACAAAGTGGTCCGCCATCTGCTAAGCGTGGGGCCTCCGGATGTATAACTTTGTTGAACACGAAAGACGGGAAGCAGCTCAGCTTTTACTTTTCCTCTTTGCTATCCATCAACTGTTAGCTGTACAAATACTACGAACCAAGTCTGGACAAAAAAATGAGAGGTCGGTTTTACTTTATCCTTCTCTCTAATCTTGCAATTACTTGGACTCTGCTGGTTATTAATATTAAACTGAAATTGGCATATTGGTTTGTTTGTTTGTTCTTTAGATAACAAAATGCATATCAATAGTTGGTTGAAGCATTATTTGTAAAAGAAGATTAGTCAGTGGCTGTTATAATTTTTTAGGGAATAAGTAAATTAAAAGCAGATAATCAGGGATTTAGGAAGTGCCACCGGCACATCAAGGGGAAAGGAGGAATTTTTAAAGCTGGATAATTTTGAATTTACTTTCAGAGGTTAAATTCAATTGATTTTGGCTTTGGAAAGATGGAGAATGAAAAGTGCAAAACAACCCGTAAGCCTGACCAATCGAACTACCAAAAAAAGAATAGTGAATTTTGAAGAATTTATTGCATGGTTGATTGTTATTAATGTATATTTATTGGTTAAATTATTAAAAGCAAGTTAAAATTGATAAACTTCTATAAAAAAAATTCATATTTAAGTCTTGATATTTAATTTTTTTACATTATTAAAAAAAAGAAATACATATTTTTTAAAAAGATAAAAGGAACATATAATCATTTATCCATTAGTTTAGTAGAAAATTAGGTATATTTAGGTTTAGTTATTCCTAATTTCCTAAGCAAGTTTCTTAAATTTATCCCTTTTTTTATAGTTTAACTAAGGTTTCATTTGAGAGTGCTAGATTGTGCTGTGATAGTAGGTTTTTTTATTTTTTATTATCTAAAAATATAAAATATTAATGTAAATTAATAAAATTTATAAAATATTAATTAAAATTAACTAAAAATAATAAATTTACTTTTTTAAAATCAGATGTGTTGTGTGAAAAATATATATAGGAACTTCCTAAAAAAGGCCTAAAATTTCATTTGTATGCACACATCATACAGTTTTAAAGCATTTTAGAACAAGAAATTCTTAAAACTTTTCAAACTTTTCTTTTTTGAACATTAAAACTTTTCAAATTAACTTGTTTGAACCCACTGGCAAAGGTGTACATTTTTCCCGTGGAAAACATTTTTGTTCCTACTTTTTATTTGGACACCTGCTTAGGATTAATCAAATATTTTGCCCCTTGATAATTGATATGACACAAAGGCACCTTCCATGATCAATTTGTTGTTGTGGTAAAGTAATTTGGATATTTATTAATTATTTTAAAATGGTTTAAGAGATTTTTTTTTTCCAGCCCAAATTGTGTAAGAAAGTGCAATCTTAATTATAAAAATATTAAAATATTTTTAATAAAAAATAATTATTTTAATAAATATAAATAAATCTTAACCATTAAAAATAAAAAGATGAATGATTAAAATTTTATATAAATGTAATGTATAAAATTTGTGTGTAAATAGATTCTTACTCATAAATAAAAATTAAGGTAAAATTAGAGCAGAGCTCTTTAATGCTTTGTTAAAAATAGAAATTGACAAATATATTGGGGATATTGCTACCTTAGAAAGTGTGACAATTATGATGGAACACAAAAGATGAGTTATTGTTTTCATTTTATAATTCATAAAGTAATTAGGAATTTTTCTAATATGTGCCTTAAATAAGTTAATAATGCAATTATATCTAAATTTTTATACCAAAACAAATTTGTTATTGTTTGAAAAATATATTATTTTAATCTTTTAATGAAATGGAGTAGTTATGGAGTGTTCTCTTCCTCATTTTTAAAGATTGTGACAAACTCTTTACTCTCAGTTAATATCCAATATATAGCTAAATTTGCTTCATCCATGTCTTTAAATTAAAAATTTTTCGTCGTTCTAGTGACAGAAAATGAAAACTATAGTAGCCATTCCAATAAGCTTTGGTTATTTTATTTTATTTATTTTTTTAATATATTATTTTTTCAAATTTTCAGGCTACATTCCCCAGTCTAGAGGAACTAAAATTGAAGTGCAATGCTAATATTAAGGAGGTGTGGCGTGGACAACGTACAAGGGAGTTTTTTGCCAAATTGAAATCTCTAGAACTCATCAACTATTGCGAGCGATCTGCTTTTCTCCAATCTTTCTTCCTTTCATTACCTAGCCTTGAAAAGCTTGTCGTGAGTGAAACTTCTTGTGATGAATTGTTCCAATCCGAAGAGCTAGGTGGTGAAGAATCACATCATGAATCAGTTTTCTATAACCTCAGAGTTCTAGAAGTGCAGGAATGTAGCAAACTAAAGAATTTAATGCCATCATTCATATATTTCCAGAATCTACATACTCTGGAATTATCAAGATGTCATGGACTCAAGAATTTGATGAGATACTCAACAGCTAAAGGCTTGGTACAACTCACAAAAATGAGTATAAATGATTGTGCTGTGATGGAAGAAATTGTTGCATGCATGGATGATGAAGTGAAGGATGGCATTGTCTTCAAGCATCTCAAGTATTTGCAACTTTGTGGTTTGCATAGACTAGGAAGATTTTGCTCAGGGAATTGCAACTTTGACTTCCCATCTTTGGAAGAAGTAATTGTGATGGGATGTCCAAAGATGCAATTTTTTTTCTATGGGAAAATTAGTGACACCAGAATTGTTGAGTGTTAAATGGATAGATGACGAGGATAATGGGCACTGGGAAGGTGATCTAGACACTACCATTCGGGAGTTATTCGCTCAAAAGGTATGGATGCACTAATTTGAAGTTTATTTGGTCTTCTTTTATTTATTTTTGGTGCAAAAAATAGAAAGTAGAATACGTTAATTATGATCTCTAATCAAAACCTGGTAGTACTAATTTATGAATATTTGATAATCAAATGTTTTTATTAATCAATTAATCGTGTTTAAACTGAAGAAAATCAGATTTTTTTAATTATATATAAAATTTAACTATATATAAAAC